>JBBPRV010000339.1:0-22672 GCA_038093235.1 Boletus harrisonii
TGTGCGTGTGTGGAGAGGGCGTGGGACGTGGAGAGTGTCCGCGTGTGAGGTGTTCGGATGGGATGGGACGTTGCCGAGGTCGAGGTGGATGCGGACGCGTTGGCCGAGGTGACCGCAGATGGGGAGGACGAGGGAATGGGAAACGACGCGGCACGATGCGCGTCTGTGGTTGCGTGGTGCAGCGCGACCTTGCGTTCCGTCTGACGCTTGTTTTGGAACCAAATCGTGACGGATTTCATTTCCCTGTCGTTCGAGAGCGTGTGTGCGTGCGTCAGTTGGGCTGGGGAAAGATGGGGCCAAGGATGCAAGTGGACGTACATGCCTGCGGCTTGTCCGACCGCTTCGCGCTCTTCGCGGGTCGGATGGGAGGATTGGTGAAAGAGCTGCTCGAGCATCATGAGCTGTACGCTGGTGAACCGTTTGCGCGTGCGACGCGCGGCATCGTCGGAGGATATGCTCGCTGCCGAGGACGTCCTGCTCAGCGTGGACGGTTGCATGGTCATCATGGGCAGCGACGACGAGCAAAGTTGGGACGGGGATGGTCAGCGGGGTGACAGTATTTAAGCTGGGAGCTGCCAAGCCGTCAAACGAACGCGTGGCGCGTCTGTCACGTGATCGTGTTCCGCATATGACCGAATCGCATTAACGAACGTATACAAGACAAGCGTAGATAAATATCATGCAGCGCCAGCCTTTTCCTTGCCCCGCGGTCGCTCCTTGATAACCATCTTGTTGGTTTTGGGGCCAGGTTTGCGTGTACGGTTACCCTTGGTACCCCATCCCCATATCGATACTGGATGTTTGTTCGACTTGGATTTACCACGTCCACCTCCGTGGGGGTGATCGCATCTAAGAGAATATCAGTAACTACCACCAAGAAGGGGCAAGATAGCGTACGCGTTCATGGCAACACCTCGCACGCGTGGTCTCCAACCTAGCCATCGATTTCGCCCCGCTTTACCAAGCCTCCGGTCGTCCCACAACGGGTTACTGACCCTTCCGATACTCGCCACACAATTCGACAACACCTTGCGCACCTCACCACTCTGAAGACGAATGTGACTGTACCGGCCATTCTCTTCGTGGTGCACGACCTGCGCAAACGTTCCTGCAGATCGTACGAGAATGGCTTTGCCTAGCGGATCGAGGGAGACGTTGTGCACCATGGTGCCGGTCGGAATGAGCTTGATGGGGACGCAATTCCCCAGTTTGATGATCGCCCCACGGAGAATCCCAATGAGCAGTGCGTCCGACGTCGACTGGTCCTTGCCCCGCTTCGCAATCTCGTCCACAGACCACATCTTCTTTCCCGCATCTTCGTCTGCGGTGTCCTCAGCGCCACGAACGGACTGGACCAGCGACGCTGAAAGACCAGAACGATAGCTCTCCACGACGTCCCCTGCTCTCAGACCCTCCGGGGCGAGAATATACTTCCACCTCGCCCTCCCCTCCGCACTCGAATCCCTCGCTCTGACGAGCGCAATATGCCCCGACCGACCGGGATCATACTCGATCCTAATCACATCATACGGCCCAGTCTCCACCCTCGAAAAATCCACGATCCGAATCCGGCGGCGGTGTCCACCGCCACGAAAACGCACCGTGATACGGCCGGTGGCGTTCCGACCGCCTTTTTTGCGCAGGGCGGTGGTGAGGGCGCGGATGGGCTTGCCTTTGTAGAGGTGGGCGTTGATGGGGCGGCGGAGGTGACGGATGCCGGGTGTGATGGGTTTGTAGGTTTTGAATTCGGTGATGACGGTGTCGTAGGAGGCGATGGTCTCGCGGGTCGTGCGGGCGGCGTAGGTGCGCGAGGGGCAGGCGCGGAGGGCGGGCGTCGGGGTCGGGCGCGGGACGGCGTGGACTGCGAGGTTGCGCAGGGCACGTAGAGCAAACATGTCGTCGTACAATGAAAACGAGCTTGCTAGGGAAATCCTTTCGGTTGTTTGCGTAAGACAAACAGACGCGTTCTTTTGAAAAAACCCAATAGCAATGGTAAGCTCGCGTTCGACGTCGCACGCGCTGACGGTCATGGCGACGCACAGGCTGCCCAAATCACAGCAGGGTCCTCCGAGCTGCGGGACATTACCAAGATGGAGCGGATAGGTCAATCCAATATCGCGTTCGTACCCGCTCAGACTGCTCAGACCTCTCTCTTGCAGGCGCGCACTCGCACATCCGCGGCCTTGGCCTCGACGACCGACTCGAACCACGCGGAAATTCACAGGGCATGGTCGGTCAAGCTAAAGCCCGCAAAGCAGCCGGCATGATTCTCAAGATGGTGCAAGAGGGCCGGATAGCGGGACGTGCCATCTTGTTTGCTGGTCCACCGTCGACGGGCAAGACAGCCATTGCGCTCGGTGCGTCGTCGTCGTGATCATAGCGTGAGGCGCCCTGACTCCTCCTCTTCTAGGCATGGCACAGACACTTGGCGCGGACGTCCCCTTCACGATGATCGCTGGCAGCGAAGTCTTTTCGCTCTCCATGTCCAAAACTGAAGCTCTCACCCAAGCCATTCGGAGAAGCATCGGCGTGCGTATCAAGGAAGAAACAGAAATCATCGAGGGAGAAATTGTCGAGATTCAAATCGACCGAAGCCTTACGGGGGTGCGCTTCTCCGTATAGGCTCGGAATGAACCCTCACGAGCGTTTGTGTAGGCGACAAAGACGGGAAAACTGACTATCAAAACGACGGACATGGAGACGATATATGATCTTGGAACGAAAATGATCGACGCGCTGTCGAAAGAAAAGGTGCTCGCCGGTGATGTCGTCGTCATCGACAAAACGTCGGGCAAGGTCTCGAAACTCGGTCGTTCCTTTGCCCGGTCGAGAGACTATGATGCCATGGGTGCAGATGTAAGCCCGTAACCCTCTACCTGCCCACCCATGCGTCATACAAGTTTCATCTCGCAGACGAAATTCGTGCAATGCCCAGAAGGTGAAATACAAAAACGTAAAGAAGTCGTCCACACTGTCTCCCTCCACGAAATCGACGTCATCAACAGTAGAACACAAGGATTCCTTGCTCTCTTTGCCGGCGATACGGGCGAAATCAAACCCGAACTACGAGACCAAATAAACACCAAGGTCGCTGAATGGCGAGAAGAAGGCAAAGCAGAAATTATTCCCGGCGTTGGTCTTTTTTCTTCGCGGATGATAATCGACTTGCTAAAGACTTGCTCGTGCAGGTGCTGTTCATCGACGAAGTCCACATGCTCGACATTGAATGCTTTTCGTTCCTGAACCGGGCACTGGAAAGCGAGCTTTCGCCGTTGGTCATCATGGCATCCAATCGCGGCATGTCCAGAATACGAGGGACCAACGTGCGCAGTCCGCACGGTCTTCCCGTAGACCTCCTCGACCGCGTCTTGATCGTCAGTACGAAACCCTACACGGACGATGACATCCAACAGATCATCCAGATCCGGTAACGTCCCCTCGTCTTCGTGTCGTGCAAGACTGACTGACGAGATGAACGACAGATGTGAAGAAGAGGACGTGACGTTGACGTCGGACGCACTGAACGTCCTGACGTCGATGGCGGGTTCGACGACGTTGCGGTATGCGCTCAACCTGATCTCGTGCGCCCAAGTGATCGCGCGGAAACGCAAAGCGGACAAGGTCGACGTCGAGGATCTGCGTCGCGTGTACATGTACTTTATGGACGAGAAGCGGAGCGTGCAGTGGCTCAAGGAGCAACAGGGGTCGTTGGTGTTTGAGGAGATTGGTACTCCAAAAGGAGGTGCGTCGATTGGGGAGCCGATGGATACGTAGGACGTCCGTGTGGTGTGAGATGCAACTGCTACCTCTCTCAACTCATTGGTCCGCACTTGTCAGATGAGATGCAGTCGTCTGCTTCCAATACATCAAACACGTTTGAGCCCGTTTGCGATTCGTTCTCGTCTCCGTCCAGCCATGGGTTCTTCGAACCGCACGCGAGAAAAGAAGACCAGTCCCCGAAACGGCACTGTCACAGGTACGAGTGCCACGGTGTCATCCGCTGCAATATTGTTGGTGGAAGCACTCGCAAGTACTAGTAGGACGTGAAACGGGCGCACCTTGCTTGATCATGGTGACCGGACACAGCGGCATCAACTGTAACGGGGTCGAGGAATGGATTCAGAACATCGCCATGGCGCTTGTCCCATGTCACGAAACCCGTCTCCGCTGGCATGCCCGAATGGAGGGTCGGCCCGTACGTACGTAATAATGTTTTGCGCCTCGTTCAACGTCATGCGGGGGTCCGTTCCCTATAACTGGCGCTTGACGTCGCTGTTTCATATCCTCCTTCCTCCCCTGTTCTTCGGCCGCTTGGACTACCCACCTAACCCGCTCAGCCAAAAAGGAACCTATCACACATGCGCAGGACGTATGAGAGAGAAAGAGGTGTCGCAGTGGCCTCAGCGAGCACACCCTTTCCCTCATCCCCATCCTCATCCTCATCTCCACCTTCACCCGTGTCCCCGCCCGTACCCGTGCTCGGCCTAGACACGAACCCACACCAATCCTGGGTAAGTCATGCATGTCATACTCGGGGGACGGCTTCCGATTCGTACAGACGGATACATCCATACGCGATTCTATCGCATTCTCCGAGACGAGCACCCTGGTCAGTTCTGTCGGCACACGTCCTTGGCTAGCGAGCACTAACGACCCGATCCTACGCACGGCAGGTCGAGTATAGCGATGATGCTCACACTCTGCGGGTAAGTCGGATCTCAGCCGACGCACGGGAACGGCGACAACGCCGAAGGTTTTTTTAGATCACCACGGTCTTCCAAGTGACCAGTCCCGAGCTTCGCGACGCGGTTTACCGAGAATACCTCGCGTGTTCGTCGCCAGACCAAGAAACAGATGCAAGTGGTTCTCTGGAGAAGGGTCGGATGATGCTGACGCCGTCTAGGAACAGGAATTAGACCCTGATGACAGGGCATGGGTTTACACGCCTGGATGGCGTGTCGAACCCCAAACGACACCACACCCGTCTCGGGAGAGGAGTGCATGGCATATCCATTTGCCGAGTTGGCTCAAACGATGGGCAGCCCCAACACGTAATGACGCATGCACAGATACAAGAGGGCGTAGGCGATGGGCCGTGCATTACTAGTAGTCGATAGCGTGAACGTGTATTCACGATTATATGTACAATGAGTGTAAGACTATCCGAACCGCTGTTTAGCAAGCTGTTGGAACATGTCCATGGTCGCCTTGTCCTTCTCGCGCAGCGCGTCAGCACGTTCACGCACTGTCGCCCCCTTGTCTTCTCGCGCCGCGCCACGCTTCTCTGCAAACCGTTTCCGGGCAGCGTCCCGCCGCGCGATGCTATCGCAGACGTTAGTCACAAACCCAGTGAGAAACGCGACACATACTGGTCTCTAAAACTATCACCACCACCAAGCAACGTCGACTCGTCTGCTTCGTACCCATCGTCCCCCTTTTCCCGAAACGCACGATCGCCCTCCCTCCTTGCCCGCTTTTTCTCCAACATCCCCTCCCGACCCACTTCTTTCGGTCCGACCACGTCCTCCAACCGTTCCTTGGCCACTACACGATCCCGTTTTCGTTTGAGGTCGCGTTCGGAGGCTTGGTGTTCTGATGCGGCTTCCCGCGCGAGGACCAGGTCCGAGGCGGATGGGAGGGTAGGTCCGATGGCACGACCGCCCCCCGGGGCCGAGGGGCGATACGTCGCAGAATCGACTTGGGCACGGGCGTCGCGCAGGGCATTAGTGTCTACGCTCGGGTCCTTGGCAAACGACCATCTGTACGCGGTTTGGTTGGCGGCGGGGCCCGCCATCGCTGCTGCGTCATAGTACAGCCCCTCTGTCATGCGACACGTCGGTGGTGAGCATAAACGTGAGTCTGTGATGAGATGAGCTCGTCGGACGCACTGGAGAGTCTTCCCTTGTTCCACGCCCGAACGAATTTGCGAAAGTAGCTGTCAGCGTTGGGACAGGGGACATTGTCAATATACACCACGGCGCGTCAATGGGACCAGGATCGAAAGGGTAGATTTCCGCATGCGCACCTGCGCGCTCTCTCGCTCGAGAGTTGGTCAAAGTACTGTGGTGAGACGATCTGAGGGTGTCTGACGGGTAAAGGCGCGTGTGGGACAGACCTTGTCCTTTTCGTCCTTGAGCCATACTCTGAACTCTGTGTTTTTGAGAAAGTAGTCGGACTCGGAGATGGGGGAGACTCCGTCTGGGAGGGAAGAGTCTGTGGATGGCATCGTGGCAAGTGGCAGGTTGCATGGCTGTGTCATTTCTACATAGTAGGCTTTGGGTAACCGAGTCTACATAGAAAGTGCATGATATCGAGTGCTAGCATAGTGTTTTTAAATCGTAGTCTCATATGGTACAGGCACCATCGTCTGCGGTGCATTTTCAGAAATCGATACGGTGTGGGCTTCCCGCGGGAGCACATGCCCACGCTTCAACGACACACGTTCTACGCACACCCGTCAGCACACGCACGTCCTAGCCCAGCCATGGCATACGTACCGCCCGTTTGCTTGGCTGTGACGTGTGCGGCGTGGTTGCGCTTCACCCGGTCCAAAAACTCTTGCCGACACTTGGAGTGTTTGACGTGCTCGACGCGGAGGTTGACACGCTTCTCGACGTATCGGTTCCCGACGACCTTGTAGACGATAACACCGACGGCGTGTGGTGTCACGTTGTAGATGATGCCAGTGCGTCTGCCAGCATTCAGATTAAAAGGCTAGCGTGGGGGCACGAAACGGACGCACCCATGGTAGTATTTGTGGGGCATGCCCTTTTGCTGGGCGGCGTTGGCCTTGATGTCGACGATATCGCCGACGCGGTAGTTGATGAGGTATGTCGATAGTTTAACGGGGCCGTGCTCTGGTGCATGCGTTAGGCCTGTTCACCAACGACAGGTGGATAGTTACCCTTGAAGCCCCGCTTGAACATGTCGCGCGTGCGCGCTCGGTAACCGAAAGAGTGAGGCATCTTGCGTACTGCGCGGTCGTTGTCAGCAGCGACAATGAAAACGTTGAGTGGACTTACGGTGTCGGCGTCGTCGATGTCGGTCTGAGGGTGGTGTCGAGTGGATGAACCGGGTATCTCCGGTGGCTTGAATGGAACTGTACAGTTGTGGCGCACACCCGAAAGCACACATCTAATACCATAGCCGTTGCCTGACACACGTCCTCAAGAAAAATGCCCAGGTACTGTCCTCGTCGTGCCCAACACCTCACACGTGCTGATGCTTTCACCGCAGGGCACCACGGAACCATAGCAAGACGTGAGTCTGCGATCGTACCGGGAATCGACGTACTCATACCGCTACAGTTACAAGGTCCCTCGTCGTGCATTCGGTTCAGCTCGTCTCGATGCAGAGCTAAAGGTGCGCTTATCCACCTCCATCGCGTCGACGACGACTGACGTGCGTATCGGTCTAGCTTGCCGGCGAATACGGCCTCCGCAACAAACGCGAGATCTGGCGCATCGGTCTCGTCCTCTCCAAAATCCGTCGTGCTGCCCGTGAGCTGCTCAAGCTCGACGACAAGGACCCCAAGCGTCTTTTCGAGGGTAACGCCCTCATCCGTCGTCTCGTCCGTATCGGTGTGCTCGACGAGACCCGCATGCGTCTCGATTACGTGTTGGCGCTCAAAGTAGAGGACTTTTTGGAACGCCGGCTGCAGACGCAGGTGTTCAAGACGAACCTTGCCAAGAGCATTCACCACGCCCGTACGCTCATCAGACAACGCCACATTCGGTGAGACGGGATTTCTTACTTGGGAAATGGGGTGCTCATGGGATGTCTTGAAGTGTTGGAAAGCAAATCGTCAACGTCCCCTCGTTTGTTGTCCGTCTCGACTCGCAGAAGCACATTGACTTTGCGCTCACGTCGCCATACGGAGGCGGACGCCCTGGTCGTGTCAAGCGCAAGCGGGCTGCTGCAGCTGCCAAGAGAGAAGAGGGCGGCGACGAAGAGGAGGAAGAGTAAACGTTTTCTTTTGTTCATCTACTTATCTCAGGCTCCATGTCCATGTCATTCCTCATCACGATGTCCTTGCATGCTTATGGACATATGCCAAAACCACACGATGTCTGTATCCGTCCGACCTGTTTGCGTCCAGACGTTCTGCTGTGCGATAAGTTCAATATCGGATCATGTCTCGAATTCGAAATGTATCTGTGGACGGTCACGCGATTGATCGTCCCTATGTATATACTCCAACTCCGCTCCGCTCCCTCTCCCTCGACGTTCCTCCCTCCCAACACCATGTCTGACGCTCCGTTGGCCCAGCATGCCCCAGCTGGTAAGTACCACGACAGCGCACGATACACTTGCTGACGCTAGTCGTTCCCTCACGCCGTAGTGAGAGTCGCCGGTCGTCGCCTCTCTACCAGCACACGTCCCAAGCCCCACAATGCTCCGTGAGTGACCTCGACGATACCCTCATCCATCCACTCATCGCCACCACCGCCATGCCAAACAGCGGTACGTCCACGCCAGCAAACACCAGCCCCACCGAGAACGCCGACTACCCGCGTCCCGCCACTCAGGGGGAGGGCGATGAACAAGCCCAAGTACACCCTCCCCCGCACGAGGAAGAAGCGCCCAAGAAGGAAAAGAAGCACGGTCATGGTGGACATGACACCAACAGACTCAAGGAGAGCGTGCATCGCAAGCTCGATGCGACGGCCCCCTCCAAGGACCACTCGAGCTCGAAACACTCTTTTGGGGCGGGGGGCAGGATCGGGCAGCCCGCGGGCAAAGTGTTGGCCGTCTGAATCAATCGATTATTTGCGTGGTGTGGCTTGAAGAATGCGTGTTCAAGTGGTGAGGCAAATGATGTACGCATAGCAGAGTCGTGTCTGTATTTGTAGGGTCGATCGGAAACTGCTCAGAAATCTCGGTGCTCAGAGCACATGGACGAGAAGCATAAGCCTGGTTGGCATAACAGCGCTTGTTTTATCATGAAGGTGCATAGTGAAGAAAATACTCGAGATACACGCCAAACTTGAAACGGTCATGCAGCGGCCTTTTTCCCCCGTGCCTTCCTTGGTGGACGAATTTTCTTTTCTTTTTGTGCAGCGATGAGAGCGGATGTGCGACCGAGGGCAGCCTGTCCATGATATTCCATTAGTAAAATATACTACAGAACAATCAAGGACAGAGAGAAAATGTAGTCGCCATTCGCGCCTCTCCGAACGAAAAATGAACGGAGAGAAGAAATGCGTGAGGAGACCGCCCAAAAAATGGACTAGATTGATATTGCAAACATGTCCACGCTCGACCTTCATACACCAAGTGAGGTGTTTTCCAGCGAGTTCTAACGAGAGTGCGTTTTCGTTGATCTTCAAAAGTAAGACCAAGGAGAGAGTATCCGAGCCCGATTCCTCGGAGCGAATAAACGAGAGACAAGGACTCACCGCGCGGAGGTCAGGGCGGTAACCCCTTTTCGCGAGACCGGCGACGACGCCCAATGCACGACGTCCACCAGATCGGTTACGGATCGTGAATGTCGTCCGGGCAGTGCTGACTTGATGGGGCGTCGCCTTGGACTTGTTGATGGTCACTTGTATGCCCGAGGGAGAGTCCTTGATGTCGATCGTCTGCAGAACGTCGTCGTGTCAGTATGTCAGTATGATACCGATATCAGAGAGGTGTACTTGCCTTGGCATTGGTAAGACCGGAGTACTTGTGCGAATGGAGGTTGCGAAGGTTACCCTGTTACGAAGGACATGGTTGATGGGTAAGACGGAAAGCGAGGCGAGTTCACGTACGGGTTCGGTGGAGAAGATGGGGCCCTCAGGGACCTTCTTCACGAGGAAGGAGTTGTGTTTCTGTCGAGAAAAGTGGTGAGGATTTAGTTTAGAGGGTGATGGATGGCACTGACGCGGAGAAGGAGCCACTGGAGATCGGCCGACATCGTGCAAAGGTGGGTGCTGGTCGTGCTAGACGATGAGCAAATGTGGCTGATTCAAACTGTACAGTCGATCCAAACACAGTCAAATAGAAAATCGGATGATGCCGAGTAACTGATGAAGAATTCTTCCACAGCCGAGACCCCTCGGACCGTCTTTCATACCGATCCCAAGGCGTGCCTTAACAACAGTCGAATAGAGAGAAGTGTTTAATGCATGGCTCCTGCCAAATTTGCTTGTTCGTTTATAAAAAGGTTTGCTTCCTCGAAATTCCGCTGTACAGCTCTGAGCGCTGTATGAAGGGTTGTGTTTTGCTGATAAGTTTGGGGCTGAGGCTCACAATGAGCCCTTGGCTCATCTGCTTCTGATAATAATACACATTGTTCATGCATGGGTAAAACATTGAGTTCAATATGGTCCGGAAACGCAGGACAATCTGTTTCCCAGTGAGTTCGCAATCAGCTTGAACATTCATTCGATCCGACCCTGTAACAGGTGTAAGAGAGTTGACTATATGAATTCGTTACGAAGGTGCGTTACGTTCCTCCCCCCTCGAACATTCACAATGGGTTTCCGATCGCCAGAGCTCCCAGTAAATATCTCAGGTCTCACCTATGGTATCGCGGGCTTTGTCGCTACCATCATCGTAATCGCAAAGGTCTCTCAAGGTCCCAATGTGAGCATAGCCTACTGAGGAAAATTTTATTCCCTACGTCAACATTTGCGATTTTCACTAGCTCGATGCAATCCCGGTCGTAGGCTCAAGCAGTTGGCTTGGCGCCTGGTGGGCCGGTTTCAAGTTCTTGACGAACGCTCAAAATGTTATACAAGAAGGTTACGACAAGGTAAGTCCCATGCGTCAAACGGTTTTTGTATAGTAACCCTCTATTTTGTAGTACAAGTCCGCGCCATTCAAGGTTGCGGAACTCACCCGCTGGACAGTCATTTTAGGCAACCGCGGACACCTGGAAGAACTAACAAGAGCGTCCGACGACGAGCTTTCATTCGAGGACGCCATCAATGATGCGAGCAATCATTCTCTCCCGCTGAAATGATCTCCTTTCTAATGTCGTCGGCAGCAAATTCGGCTTGAGGACACGATGGGACCTGAAGTTCATTATAACCCCTATCACGTTACAGCCGTTCGCCTCCATCTCACCCGAAATATCGAAGTCCTACATCCTAAAATCAGAGACGAGGTTGTCACGTCCTTCACTGAGGTTCTGGATCTCACAGACAATGGTGAGGAATCCTTTTTGACAAATGTTTACTATGCACTCATCTGGAAGCACTCAGAGTGGAAGAGTGTACCGGCGTTGAGTTTCGCCGAAAAGATCGTTTGCAGGGCAAGCAACAGAGCATTTGTCGGTTTCCCGTTGTGTATGTTCCCAGCCTATCATCTTTCCCCTTCGTATCTTAGTCAGGTCACTCTAGGCCGCAATCCAGACTGGATAGATCTCAACATCCGCTGCGCCGGTGACATCATACAAGGGGGCGTTACAGTCGGGCTGTTTCCTAAATTCATGAGATCGTAAGTCGATACCTTTTTTGTCTTAGGGACAGCCTTTGACTCGTTGACAGACTAGCCGTCCGTTTCCTTACCAAAATCCCTCAGAGCATCGGGCGTGGTGTGAAGCTTCTTGGTCCAATCATCGAAGAACGACTGAAATACCTGAACGAGTACGGGACGGAGTGGGATGATAAGCCTGTTCGTTATCCCCCTTGTTGATAAAAAGTATTCATTCTGATATTTGACAGAACGACCTTTTATCATGGTTGATGGAGGAAGCAGACGGTCCGGAGTTGACCGTAGAGCACTTGACAACTCGTGTGATCCTTATCATTTTTGCAGCTATTCATGTGAGTGTAAATATGAATTCATTGTGATGGACCCTCAGTTCTTCAATGTTTGCTGTAGACATCCGCCAATGTACGTTCGAGTTCCGTGAAAGCCTTATCCCAGTTCAATGTATCCCGCACTATAGGTTTTCACTCAGGCGCTCTTCTACCTCGCAGCGAATCCTCAGCACGTCCAACCGCTTCGTGAAGAAGTAGAAGGTATCGTTGAGATGGACGGATGGACGAAGACTGCATTGGGCAAGATGCGAAAAGTCGATAGCTTCCTCAAAGAGAGCCAACGCATCGAAGGAATGAACATCGGTAATTGTTCTCCTGCATATTTATTCATATACGAGGGTCATCCTGATCACTCGATTCATCAGTGACCCTCTCGCGCAAGGCATTGAAAGATTTCACGTTCTCGGATGGAACTTTTATACCGAAGGGAACGTCGGTTGCTGCGGCAACCCTATCGCTTCATAATGATAAAAATCTGTACGATAATCCCGAGGTATTCGAACCGTTCCGATTTGCCGAGATGCACGAGGACGATGGAAAGGGTCCGAAACATCAGTTCGCCTCGACCTCGATCGAGTATCTACCCTTTGGACACGGCAGACATGCATGGTACGGCCTCGCGTCTTCCATCCATATTGTGCTGAGATTTGACCCTGCGACCATGTTATTAGCCCCGGACGTGCCTTCGCTGCAAACACGCTGAAATCCATGTTGGCCCACGTTGTTGTGACATACGACGTGAAACTGGAGGACAATGCGACGCTCCCGCCGAACTGGCATATTGGTACTTTCATCAAGGCTAATTCACGTGCAAAGGTCATGTTTAGAAACAGGGTTGTCTGAGTGGATTTTTCATAAGTAGCCGTCAAGAATTCTTCCGCAGACTCCTCCGAGTGTCTCATGCCAGCCCATAGAATAAGCAACCCTAAACGTGCCTTCGCAGCAGAAAAATGGAGAGAGGTATACCCCTCTATGTTACGGTTTAATGCATGCCTCCCTGCAAACTTCGCATGTTCGTACCTAGTGCAAGTGTTTTGTAATATCCGAGCCCAGCCAATGAAACGGCGCGATTATAAAATATTTGGTTCAGTATGTTGCAAATGATCCGGAAATCCAAAGACAGTCTTCCCGGTAAGTCCGCAACCTGCTTGAATGTTCGATCCAACTTTGTCTCAGGCACAAGAGAGCACTGTGTGTATTTACAGTCAATTCCCAGCCTACATAACACCGTATTAACACGTACCTCGTATAACCCATATCATAACGCATGTCCCTGGGCCTCTCCTGAGTTGCTCATTTGACCTCCCTGACTCTAACCCATGCCCCCTGATAACACCCCTGGGCCTCTCTCAAGGGGTATGCGTTATGAGGGGAGTTGACTGTAGTGAATTCATTATGAAAGTGCGCTACGTTTCTCGGGCCGGGTCTCCCCCCTCGGAACTTCACAATGGGATTTTAACTGCCAAAGCTGCCAGTCGCCGACAACAATGCATAATCGAGTCACTCAGACGTCAACTCAATGACGATAGCTGTTACAAATCATCCATCAGGAAAATGTCAAGTTACTGTAGCGGTCTGCCGCAGTGTAGCGGTCTGTATGGTCTGCATGCAGACCATACAGACCGACAGTTGTTGCAGGTCGAACGCCCACCCCTCCCAATACAAACCGTGCCTCATCTTCCCACACTGGCGCGACACCCCACCACATGCCCCCCACATCTGAGTCCCCCACCGTGGGCTCACCACAACACCTACCATCCCCCCCTTCCATTCCATGGATGCGACAACCCAACGTCAGCGGGTGTGCCACCGAACGCCAACCACGGGCCCCCTCCGATCCGACAAGCGCAATGCCCCAATGCCAACTGTGAGTCTGTGACCCCCCTTTCAAGTTTCAACCCACGGGCACGATGCCCTAATGGTGCCAACAGGCCCAACACACACTGCGGTGTCTAATGCCTGGGTGCAACATCAACCACGATGTCCCCAACTTCTGCCTAGCATGTGCACCGGCCAAGTACCTGTCCTGGGTGCGGTCCATAATTTTTACTTTCAAGCTTCGTGCTGTGTTTTGTTAGCTACGAGTGTATTCAGTACAAAAAGAGCATGAATCAAGGAGAAAAAAATCCTGATTGGCAAATGTACTCTATTGATTTATTAAATCTACTGTAGGAGCTTCAAGGGTGCTGTGATTACTGTGGTGCACCTGTCAAACAGCATCAATGAATCTGACAGGGCTGACATACCCAAAAGTCCGGCAAAGTGATGACAGTCACATGACAGTAAGTTGACATTTTCCTGATGGCCCCCTCCGGAAATGCAGGCTAATCTGTCTCTCGGTAAGTTCGCAATCTGCTTCAAGTTGCACATCCGATCCGACCTCGTAAGAGAATTGACTATTTGTATTCAAATAATGAATTCATTTCGAAGGTGCGTTAGGTCTCTCCCCCTTAGAACACTCACAATGGGTTTCCAACTGCTAGAGCTACCAGTACATATCTCAGGTCTCACCTATGGTATCGCGGGCGTTGCGGCTACCATCATCATAATTGCAAAATCCTCTCGAGGCCCCAATGTGAGTATAGCCTACCGAGGGAGTTCTTGTTCCCCGCTTGAACGTTTGTGATTTTCAATAGCTCGATGCAATCCCAGCCGTAGGCTCAAGCAATTGGCTTGGCGCCTGGTGGGCCGGTTTAAAGTACCTGACGAACGCTCAAAATGTCATACAAGAAGGTTACGACAAGGTAAGACCCGTGCGTTAGACGGTTTTTGTGTAGTAATCCTCTATCTTGTAGTACAAGTCCGCGCCATTCAAGGTTGCGGAACTCACCCGCTGGACAGTCATTTTAAGCAACCGCGGACACCTGGAAGAACTAACAAAAGCGTCCGACGACGTGTTTTCACTCCGCGAAGCTATCAATGATGTGAGCAATCATTCTCTGCTGGTGAAATGATCTCCTTTCCAATGTTGTCGGCAGCAAATTTGGGTTGAGTACACGCTGGGACCTGAATTTTACCATGATCCCTATCACTCTGCAGAGTCTACAGTCCTACGCCTCCATCTCACCCGAAATGTCGAAGTCCTACATCCTCAAATCAGAGACGAGCTTGTCACATCCTTTTCTGAGATTCTGGACCTCACAGAGAATGGTGAGGAATCCTGTTTGACAAACGTATATTATACTCATCTGGAGGCACTCAGAGTGGAAGAGTGTACCAGCGCTGAGTGTCGCCGAAAAGGTCGTATTCAGGACGAGTAACAGAGCATTTGTCGGCCTCCCGTTGTGTATGCCCCCTGCATATCGCCTTTTCCCTTCGTATCTCAGTTAGATCCCTCTAGGCCGCCATCCTGATTGGATGGATGTCAACTTCCGCTGCGCCGGTGACATCATACAAGGGGGCATTATCGTCGGGATGTTCCCTAAATTCATGAGATCGTAAGTCGATACCTTTTCTATCTTAGGAACAGCCTTTAACTCGCTAACAGGCTGGCTGCCCGTTTCCTTACGGGTGTCTCTCAGAGCATCGGGCGCGGTGTGAAGCTTCTTGGTCCAATCATCGAAGAGCGACGAAAATACCTGAATGAGTACGGATCGGAATGGGATGATAAGCCTGTTCGTTGCCCTCGTTACTAATACAAAAGATATTCATTGTGATTTCTGATAGAACGACCTTCTATTATGGTTGATGGAGGAAACAGACGGTCCGGAGTTGACCGTAGAGCGCTTGACAATTCGAGTGATCCTTGTCATTTTCGTAGCTGTTCATGTGAGTGCAAACATGAGTTCATTGTAATGGACCCTCAGTTCTTCATTTTGCTGTAGACGTCCTCCAACGTACGTTCAATGAGTTCCCGTTGTAGCCTTATCCCCGTCTAATATATCCCGCACTATAGGCCTTCACTCAGGCGCTCTTCTACCTCGCATCGAATCCTCAATACATCCAACCGCTTCGTGAAGAAGTAGAAGGCATCGTTGAGAAGGACGGATGGACGAAGATTGCATTGGGAAAGATGCGAAAAGTCGATAGCTTCCTCAAGGAGAGCCAGCGCATCGAAGGAACGAACATCGGTAGTTGTTCTCGCATTTATTTATATGCGAGGGTCACCCTGATCACCCAATTCATCAGTAACCCTCTCGCGCAAGGCTTTGAAAGATTTCACGTTCTCGGATGGAACTTTTATACCCAAAGGAACATCGGTTGGTGCGGCCACCGTATCGCTCCACCGTGATAAGAATCTGTACGACAATCCCGAGCTATTCGAACCGTTCCGATTTGCCCACATGGGTGAGGACGTTAGGAAGGGTGCGAAACATCAATTCGCATCGACCTCGGTCGAGTATTTGGCCTTTGGGCATGGTAGACACGCGTGGTACGGCCTTGCGTCTTCCATCCATATTGTGCTGAGATTTGACTGTGACTATTTTATTAGCCCCGGACGTGCCTTCGCTGCAAACATGCTGAAATCCATGTTGGCACACCTTGTTGTGACATACGACGTGAAACTAGAGGACAATGCGACGCTCCCACCGAACTGGCATATTGGTACTTTCAACATGGCTAATGCACGTGCAAAGGTCATGTTTAGAAACAGGGTTGTCTGAGTGCACTTTTCGCACTTGGTACATCATGCTATACTCAGTGATACTAGACTATCAGTATTTCGAACCATGATGAACAGAACTAAGGACGGTCCAACTCCTACTCATCTGTGATCCGAATGAGCGGTGGTACGGCTTTAAACAAGGTGGCCATGCATTGTTTCGGGGTCCAGCAGTACTTCCGAGGATGATGATAGCCTCGCAGCTCTTAATGAGCGCATTGCTCGTTGATCTGAGGAAAGCTCAAGTCTCACCTGTCTGGTGAGCATGGTCAACGGAAGACAGAACACCGAAAAATCGCTTACAGCAGTGCATCTGCACTCGATCATCTAGGTTCTGTACCCCTGACAGCGCCACCTGTGTTCCATGCTTCCATGACTGAGCGACGCACGATCACGATGTGTGAATGACACGGTATGGATTTGCCTCAGTGCACACAACGATGGTCCAGCGGGAGAGAAAGGATGGTGGCGACTTGGTCTGGGAGAGGTTGGCCGTGACCGATGTGTCCGCGGATGACGTCGCCCCTGGGATGCTGATCTGAAGTGATAAAGGGGAGAAATGACACTGGAGGGGAGTCAAGGAGTATTCAGTCACAGTATGGCTCAAGGTGGTTGGATCCGCACGTCTTGACACAGCGGGCTACACTGGGAGTTGGAGCCTAGGTCCTTGGAAGATCCGATACCCCACGACTCATGAGGTACAAGCCAATTCATGCGGAAAAATCAGCAGAATGCCCGCATAGCTATGTATCGCAGACACAGGTAGTGAATCCAAATGCATGAGAGGTGACGTCGGAGTTAGCGTCACTACCAAAACACCACATCTTAATTCCCATCGGACAAATCAGAGTGACCTAAACTTCGTTGACATGGCATTGGGCTCGGTGATACATTACTAACCAAGGATGTCGAACGATCAGAGAAAAAGCCATGTCATATTATGGACTCGACGGAACCTAGAGCAATCAGAGTGTTAACCCTTGAGCGAGTGAGTGATAAGAGCTGGTAAAAAAATCTGGCCAAAAAAAAAGGCCAATTCGAGTGCAAGGCCCTCCATTAAGCCGGAACTGGGGAAATGGAGGACCTTGCATTCAGACTGGGGCGCCGTGGAATGCGTTCGACTTCATGGAGGTGCATTTCGCTGGCCACGATGGGGGTTGCGAGCAAGAAAACAATTCAGTCTCCGCTAGGAATAATAGCCATAGGACCACTTGCTGTACTCGGGTATGTCCAAGTACCAGAGTCACTGTACCTGTTTCGTCAACTTCTTCCATGGTTTTGGACCTGCCAGTTGCCACCGCCTTCACTCCTCCCACTGGAGGAATCAATTGATATGATACAGATATTAATAAAGTTCAAGTCGGGCACGAGCCTCCCAATGATGGCAGCGTGATCTCTGAAACTGCGAGAATAATCCTACATCTTGTGAGTTCCACGTTTGCAGACCGTTCCAAAATCCTATGAATCGATTCTTTCTGCAGGTGACTCTTCAAGCTTCAAGCGTGGAATCACGGGATTTCAAACGTGGCGTGTGTCGCTCACCATTACAACCCTATGCTTGCTTGATGTTGTCGTTCGTCCCTCTTCACTACGCGGCCGAGCGAGCTAGTCGTCTTGGAGGGGGATAATGGCATTGTTTGTGAGTTCACAGTTCCTTGATGCGTGCTTACCAGAATGACAAGTCGGCAGACGAGTCTAGCTTGTCGCATCCTTTGTTCCTTGAACATAGGCTACGCTTGAAGGAGCCCACGCTCTGCGACCCCGTTCAGCAATATTATGGTTATCACCGACGGCAAACCCATGCTCTTCTGGCACTCACGGCACGCTCATTCTTGCTTCAGCACGTCTACGGTCTAACTATCCGCCCTAGGTTATTCAAATCTCGCTTTTCCCCATCCGACAACCCCCTCTTTTTGATCGGCCTGCAGTTCTTCCCTCGAGCTCCTCCTCGAGTTCTGGTCCCGCCTCGTCACCCAGGATGGAAACACCACCGTTTCCAACCCTTACAGCTGGAACACGCGCGCATGAACCTCCTGTTCCTCGATTGACCTGCCTGTATGGCTACAGCCACGCCGCTAAAGATGTTCACTTGTTCATGTTCTTCCAGCTGTTCATGCGCCGCTCCCCACAGTACACTCACTTGCCGCTACATGCCGCTGGGGAGAGCTATTTGGGGAGGTATATCCCACATATTGTGATGGAGATTAACGAGCGGAACAAGGCGGTCAAGGGTTGGGGTTGTGTCCACCCATTTAGCATCGGTCATGATTGGAAATGGACTTATCGAGCCGGTCACGCAAATGCCGTGGCAATCTACGACGATCTGTGCGGTGCGGAATGCAACGCCCTTCGACAGGCTATCCAAGTTTGAGAACATACATAATCGAGGCATGGTACCGCTTCGGGTCTCGATTAACGTGCATTCGCGGACACGTTCTGCTAGAACGTTGTCTTCGGCCTGTGCTTAGCATGTCGTTTTCCTCTTGTTTTAATGAACCATGGTGGATGGTGACTGGTTTGGGTATTTATACCAATTATACCGATAGGTCACGGGTACAATATGTACGACGCCCACAGGAAATGTAATGAAGACGAAGGGGGCCTCGTAGTGCTATGCTGAACTCGAGTAGGCCACATAGCTCGATGACCCCGCGCACGAAGCTGCTTTGGAATTCCGGGGCTTCTGGTTGGTTGGCAGTAGTTGCATAGCCACAACGGACGGAGCCGGAATTGTTGGTTTTCCACATTTCGAGCAACATCCCTACCAAAGTTTCTACAATTCTTTGCTCCTTGACCAACATGCGTATCGTGTCCTCCATCCTCCGCGCACGCCCCACTGCAGCAATTCGTCGTACTGCTTTCGCTCTCCCTGCCAGGGTCCGTTTCTCATCGTCGGATGCACACAGCCAAGAGACCTTTGAAGCCTTCTCGGACCGCTACGTCGCCTTCTTCCAAGGTGCAGAAGACCTTTTCGAGGTACAACGTGGCTTGAACAACTGTTTTGCCCACGATCTTGTTCCCTCTCCCAGCGTCGTTGAGGCTGCTGTCCGCGCGGCTCGGCGCGTGAACGACTACGCGACTGCCGTTCGTATATTTGAGGGTATCAAGGAGAAGGTGGAGAACAAGCAGCAGTACCAGGCGTACTTGGACGAGCTCAAGCCCCTGCGGGAGGAGTTGGGTATGTCATTGATGTCATTTTCATCTTTTTTTGTCCTTTTTCAATGCTGACTTTGGGGCATGTGGATGTGCCCGCTAGGCATCGAAACAAAAGAAGAACTGTACTCTTCATGAAAGACGTCGGGTAGTCGGTGGATTGTCACATTGAGTAAGTACCTGAGCTCCTCACTTTTTTTTGTGAGATGGATGTTCATGTCCAAGAGTAGTAGATGCAGTTTTTTGGACAACTATTGTCGTACACTTGCTCTCATTAATCCAAAACATCGAGGAACACCATTTTTAGCTGAGGGCGTATTGTCTATCCTCGTCTGCACCGAAACCCTGGTTAGTCTTCGCCAGTCTCTGAAGGCGTACCGCTGTGGCGCCTCGGTCCTACATGGGGACAATACTCTGAGATTACATTTCGTTCCGACAAGAACACATTGTCGTTCGTGAAAGCGCGGAGATTGCATGACAGGCCAGTACGTCATATCTTACTTTGCAATGGCCTCGGCAGAAATATGTGCATGATACCTTGGGGTTGCTCACTGGGAGTTACGCCGGACGTCGGAAGTCAGGGTATCCGGCGGAGGCTTGTGCGCTTGTAACCGCGTACTGTTCCACTCTGTAAGCCTGTGGTACTGTTCGAACAACAGATAACGCGGGAAGATGTGTGGTTAGGCTTTACGCTCTCCCACAATATGTATGCCCCGTCCGTTTGTCCATCCCGGTTGGCCATCCAATACTAACGTGTCACCAACCATCAGGGGTCTTGGCAAGGAAGCGACCAACCGACACATGTATTGTTTGGGAGATCCGGTCAATATTTTAATTGACATATGGATTGTCAGGTCGAGAGGCGTTTGTGCGGAAGATAGTCACGAGCACGCCATTCTATCGGCTGTCCTACGATACAAACTCGGCCGAAGATGCAATCCCCTTCAACTTGGTTGTAACACGGGAATGTCCATTCATTTCCGTTCGTGCTAGCCATTATCACAGCTCTCAAATGGCCTGTGGTAGAGTCGCCGTTACAAACGTGTCCGCAGATCCAGACACCGTGAAAGCGTTAGCTAATCTTGACTGACTTCGCGATCTGTTTGTCATTCTAATCAAAGGCTTCCTCCGCTTATTTAGGCTTTCTAGCAAGTCTGCGTCTCACTGGAGTCCAACGGTACACCCACGCATTTTGAAGGTCTCGATAATGCCATGCAACTTGCCAACGTTTTGGAATTATTGTCTCCGCTTTTTCCGGGTTGATATACGATTTCCTCGGGTTTTCATCATACGAGGACAGGGTAGAGCTCTAATCGTTGCCATGCCAGGTTACCCTCCGACTAGCACGCATCGTCCCTTGACGCGATGTGAGATGGGATATGCGGGCCGATGACGCACGTTCCGGCTTGTTATCTGTGCCTGACACCGGCGGTTAAACAAGTGGACCTCAACGTGCGGGTGCGGGTCTCTTCCGCCATCCATGACGCCTGTGGCAAGATTGAATAGGACACACTAGCACATCGGGAGCTTACCAGAAAACAGATGGTGCCTAATTACCGATTAGTATCTTTTTCTGGAGAACTCTGGCACTGGCGTTGCGCGTCTCCGGTTCTACTTGTCGGGACCAAGGATTGTCGTGCGCTTAGATTTCTTTTTCCCAAGCAGCGCAACCGCATCAACACATTGATTCATGTGTCTGCAAGGCACGTGTATGTGCGGGTAGCACGTATGACATACGTCTTCCTTTCATACGGTACACCAAGATGTTGAGACGCCCGCAGATGCGCTGCTCTGCATGAGTCGACAAAGGACGTGACCACGGGTCGTGTTCGCATTGCACCGTGTCTGTGGTCGCGCATCCGGAAGCGCCATTGTTCCGGACGCCCGGCCCGGCGCAGCTAAGGCACGCTCGGTGACGCTACAGGATGGTCGGATCGCCAACCAAGACAAGGAGATGTGTGCAAGTGTAAGTACATATCATCATTCATGTATTCTCGAGTCAAATCTCAAATCCATGCCGTCATTCAGTATGTCCAATGAGCCAGAGCTCCTTCCATCACAGGAGTCAACAGACTGACAGCTTACGATAGTTTTTGACAGAACGATGATTTAAAAATCGACTCGGAAGCAACATTGATTGACAAGCAGGGGCCCTGATTCGCCTGTGCTGTCGCTCGCGATCCTCTCGAAGTTTGGGTAAGTGTAGCGTTGGTGTCAAGCTGTCAAGCTGCCTTTTGCTTTCTTCAAGTCTCTCGACAACTCCTTGGGGTTGTGATTATCCGATACGTATGCACAGTACACGTCTCTGCCACATCCCGTGTAACCATATTTCCGATCTAGCTTTGTGGCGTTGTACTTGGCGCATTGCAGACCACATATGATGGGTATGAGAAAAACACTCCGACGTCCAAACATTCAGCCACTGTCAGGTCGGATGCATGCAGGGATTCCCAGTAGCCGAGCGGTTCCCACTCGGCCTGGAGGAACACCATGACTGTAACTCGACCTACACATGAAAGAACGTATTGCCGAGCAAACGCGACCACAGAACTTTGGCCAAGCAAGCATTGCAAGGACACTCTTGATACGCATACACAGGCATCGGCATCTCAATCCCACTGCGGTGCCCCATGTTGGCACGATGAGGCGTCCAAATATGTTCAAAGGTACGCAAAGCCACCTCGTGGTGGCCTAAATAGCACCATAAACGTGCAAGATCGCCCCAAGATTCATTCATGTGCCACCTGCAGTAGTGTGGGGTTACCACCAGGATGATGTCGAGAACCATGGGCGTCGGGTGACGGATCATTTGAAATGCTACTACCGTAGGCTGGCTCCTCAAGTCCGAGTCACCATACATTCGATCGATCATGTCGCTAGAAACAAAGGCGACGTCGAGGCATATGCGACTTTTTTTTTTCTCTGGCAGAGTCCGTTAATAATTGTTTGCTTCGGACCTATAATCCTGCAGGTCACCGGAACTAAGTGCGGCTCCCGGTAGTCTCCGCAAGTCGGACCGAACACTTTGAGATCAAAGTACAGTCGTTCTGACCACTCCTTCACGAGTGACACTGGACATTCTCAAGCACCCCTTCACAAATGAGCGGGGAAGCGGGGAAACGACAGCGTTAATGTACACCCGAAGCCATCGAGTCGGCCATGGATT
>JBBPRV010000340.1:0-22629 GCA_038093235.1 Boletus harrisonii
ACTTCCAATGCATTGCTGGACGCCTCAACTGGGCTCTCAATGTGTACCCCTATCTTGGCCCTGGTCTGTATGTGCTTTATGCCAAAACAGCTGGCAAGCTGTTCCAGAAGGCACTCTTGTGGGTCAATAGAGATGTTGAGAAGGAGTTGAGTTGGGTAGTTGACCATCTCCTGCACTCTGATGGCATCTATTTCCTTCACTCTGTCTCATGGTTATGTGAGGACCACTCAGGCCCTGGCACTAGACTCACAGGCAGACTGGACTGGGCTGGTGATCTCTATTCATGATCTACACACCATGTTGAATCACCAAAGACTATCCCAAGAATGGAATGTCTCCTCCATGATGTGGCCATCTGGACCAGATGCCTCTTACATGGAGGAAATGTATGAGTGGGTCAGGGATCACTTTGATGCAGCAATTCAATTGCACCAAACTACCATTTTGGTTGCCATTATCTTCAGCAAAATCTTGCTGAATGTCTGCCAAAATATCAAGTCTTTTGGTCTTCTTTCCAGTGATCTAACATATATTGTCTGCAATGCCCTATGGATTCCAACAGCTTCACTAAATCGTGGAGGGATGACCAGTCTGGTCGGTCTCTGTCATAATCATGATGAGCACCTTCATTGTCACCATCTATGAGCCTCAGTCACCATTGCACCAATATACCACTCATAAAAATAATTTGGATCAGCTGTGGACAAAGAAGCATAGTACATCTCCTCTTTATATCATATTAGTTGCTAACTATATCTCTAGCACAACAGACATCACAACAGACACCATCATCCAATGCTACACTGATCCTGCACAGAGAGGCCCCTGCACTGACCACATTGGGATACTGACCATCCTAGACCTCACAGTACCACCATCAAAATCTGTGCTGAAGAAGAACTTCAATGATGTAGACTGGAAAGTGTTCAGAAATAATCTCAAAGCCAGAATTGACTGTGTTCCAACACACGGCGGCACCCCATTGTCATGAAAAAAGAATTCCAAAGATCAGCGCTGGAACTCACCACAGCAATACAGGAAATCAACAACTCTCAAGTCCCCACCTTGAAACCATGCCCATACTCCAAATGCTGGTGGAGTCATGACCTAAAGATGGCAAGAAAAAAAGTCACAAGACTAGGTAGATTATCCTACAAGACATGAATGCTACCAGACCATGCATCCCACAATGAATACAGGCTCCACCGCAACTGATACAAAGGCCCTCAAGACAATGAAGGATGAACATTGGGAGCACTGGCTTGAGCACATCCAAGGTGACGAGATATGGATAGCTAACAAATATCTAAATGCAGAACCCTTGCATGGAGGCTCCTCATGCATTCCCACACTTGTATCCAAACAACCAGACAGATCGACCACAATGGCGAAAACCAATGAGGAGAAAAGCAAAGCACTAGCCTCAAACTTCTTTCCACCCATGCCAACAACTACCTTGATACCACAGGACTTCGACTACCCAGAACTGGTACAATTCCTGGAATCAATTACCAAATTGCAACTGGCATGGGCCATAAAGAAGCTCAGCCCGATGAAAGCCCCAGGACCAGATGGCATACAAAACATAGTATTCAAGAAATGATCCAAGTTACTAATTCCACACCTGCTTCACTTGTTTCATGCCACCTTCCTACTAAACACATACTACCCTCCCTGGAGGGACTTTACTACAGTAGTCCTATGCAAACTGGGCAAACTGGACTACAGCGTCACAAAAGCTTACTGACCCATCCACCTTACTCAACACAATGGGAAAACTACTCACATCTATTGTCGCAGATCAACTCTCACACCTACTAGAAAGCCACCAACTCATCCCGCCCACACACTTCAGAGGCTGCCCAGCATGCTCCACACTAACTCCTTACACCTGCTCAAAGTTACAGTAAAAAAACACCTGGCACATAAAAAAGATTGCCTCTGTCCTGTTCCTCAACATTAAGGGTGCATTCCCCAATGCAGTCATGGACATGCTCCTACACAACATGCTCAGCCGAAGAATCCCAGAAGAGATAGTGGCATTCACAGAGAGGATTTTATTAGGAAGATGCACTAAGCTTTTATTTGACAACTATCTCTCAGAATGGATCCTCATCACTAATGGTATTGGACATGGCAACCCATTATGAATGGTCCTCTACATAATATACAACCAGACTAGTAGAAACTACAAAAGGAAACAGTGAAACAGTGAAACAGTGAAACCGCCCTAGCCTTTGTGGACAACTCAGCCTTCATCATGGTAGGCAAAAACTTCTTAGTGACACACATGCCTTCAAGATATGCTCAACTGCTCTGGGGGAGCCTTCCAGTGGTTGACAATGCACAACTCCAGATTCAAGACCACAAAATTCATCTTACTGGACTTCTCATGAACAAAAAAAAACAGGAACACCCCCTAATGACCATCTGTGGATCAACAATCACCCCTGCCAGAAGACACAAATTCCTGGAAGTTTTTGTTGATGACTCACTCCAATGGCACAAACATGTTAGCTATGCAATCGGAAAAGGAATTGCTTATGTAACACAGCTACATGTCTAAGACTCTCAAACTCAACCCAAGGTCTCCTGGTACTGCTGATGTGTAAACTATACACAGCTGTTGTACTCCCAAAAATGCTATATGCAGTGAATGTCTGGTTCCAACTGTTATTCAATGGAATAGATGATGAGAAACAAAGAGGCTCAATCCAAGTTGCAAAACATCTAGGAACTGTTACAAAAATCCCCTGGATGATTGAGGCCAAGGAGCACAAGTTCAACTTGTGGGTAACTGCGTGGGAATCCAAGGACTCCACTTCTCATTTTGCCCATTTCTTCGATCTTCCTTCTGATTCTTTTAATCCTTAGTGATCTTTGTCTGACAGAGTGCCGTTCTTCTTCTGCTCTTCTTTTCCTACTGGAACTTCTTGATCCTTTTTGTATGTCTTCTTTGTTCTGCTTCCATTTCCTTCCACAGTCTGCAATTTACCTGTTCTCTCCTGATTCTTCTTATGAACATATCCCCATTGAGAACGGCACTCCGCTGTTCCGTTTCCCCTTTAGGACTCCTTATTCAGGGTCCACTCATAGCATATAAACGCGCAGTGTACTTGTAGTTTCCTCAGTTAGTTCTATGCAATACAAGTGTAGTATCTAGCCCAATCCACTGGTGTATTGCGATCTACTTGTCAAGACCCTTTTCATAGTCTCTATGCCTACCAAGCATTCAAGACTCTTCGACTAGCTCTGAGGTTAACATGGTCCTCAAGCTCAAGACTTGCTACTTTACTCATTGTTCATCATGTGACTCTCGCCGATAAAGCTAGGTTCTATGCTTAGTGTAACAACAGAACTAACTGCTTTTCCATCCCTACCATTTAGTAGAAGGACAAGACCATCCCCACCACCACACATAGGATCAACCTTGAACACCTTCTCCAAAACCAGGCAAGAGATGAAGAAGAAGAAGCCGAGCATTCCTCTCGACCCAGATCTGCTCCTGCTCCACCCAAACTCTCACCAATTCATAGAGAACCAGATCCACATTCTCATCATCTGAGTTCAGGCAGGCATATACCTGGCCCCTCTATTTTGCCATCCCCCTTCAACTCTCCACTAGCTCATGCTCCCGCTCTCCCTCCTTCTCGCCCACCTTCCATCTCTCAGTTTCCACTCTCTGCCTTCCCTATCTGTGATCCTCCTCTGCCACTGCCTTCTCCCCCTTCCAAACCACCATTCAACTCTGAATCTTATCCCCTGATTGGAACCACCTTTCTTCCCGCCTTGGAAAAGTGGTTAGAAATTCTAGATGCCACACGAAAGGAGGTGACCGCTGCTCATGCCAAAGCCACTCAGACTGTTAAAGAGTGCATTGGAATGAAGTTCACTCCTTGGAAAGTAGGAGACAAAGTCTGGCTCAACTCTCGAAACCTTAAATTCAACTTCCCCTCTTGCAAGCTCACTTCCTGCCATGAAGGACCATTTGAGATTGATGCAGTCATTTCTCCTTACATGTACAAACTTCATCTTCCCCCGACTTGGAAAAAGATCCATAACATTTTCCACACTTCCCTCATTTTGACCTTTACTGAGACAGATGAACATGGACTGAATTACTTCAATCCTGGATCTGAGATCATCGAAGGAGAGGAAGAGTACGAAATTGAGATCATCTGTTTTCACTGAGGATCTCCTGGATGCCAGCAATTTCTCATCTCTTGGAAGGGCTACTCTCACGCCAAGGACACTTGGGAACTGGAATCACATCTTTCATGTGCAAAGTACATGTTGCAGACTTACAAACTCTCTAGACCTACAGAGTTTGCTACTATAACATCACCCTAGTCTTTGTCATTGCCGTCATCACTGCCAGCTCCACCCCATCCTCCTCCTCCACCACCCTAACCTCTAGTTATCCCATTGCCCCATTCCATGGTCTGATTATTAGAGAGACAGAAAACTTTCCGCTCCTCAAGCTGCTTTGGATCCTCCCATCCCTTCTTCCCATTATGAATCCAATGAGGGTTATATGCCATAACCTCAAAGGATTTCCTCACTATTCGCCAAGTCAGCTTGTTCCCTCAACGTTAGCGAGTTGACTCACTAAACTGCCCATGCACCACAATGGGCACTCACTATTCCGAAACTCAGTCTTGAAGATCCAAGATCCCCCATGTCAGGACCAAGACAACCAGCACAGTCACCGAGGTGAAACACAAAGTGATGAAAGAGATTGTTAGGAGAAGAAACTTGTACATGGGGATTTCGTTGAACTCCTCACATTTCATCACTCATCTCTTTAACCCTCACTGTTGCCCACCTATCTCCCCCATGCTGTGTCCATAGTCCGCAGCATCACTGCCTTCCACAGTCCCGACTTCACCCGATCCTGTTTTGATCTGCAGAAGCTTTGGACTTTCATCCTTCTGTGCTTCTTTCTGCTTCCATTCCACCTGAGTCTTTCCAGCATTCTAATTTGGATTTCCCCTGGATATTAAAGCGCCCAGGAACTTTGATTTGACTTCAGTTTTTTGGTTATGTCTTCTTCCCCAGTTTTGGAAATTGCTACTTCTTCTCTCATCCCAGTTATTTTACTTTCTTCCCTTGCTTGGCTCTGCCTTCATGAACAACATGTCATCTTCATGTCGGTCCTCAAAGACCCCTTGGTGCTTCTCCCCATTGAACAGAGCACTGAGTTCAGGAATAATTGAGAAGTCCTTACTGCTAGCCTCATCCATCTTACCACAACTACTTCCATGGCAGACTCCATTTGGCAATGACCGCCAGTCTTCCCATCGATGAGGCCAATCGATGGAACAACAGGCTTGCCTCCCAGCAATTTGAGGTACTCCAGCTTCTTGCCACCACAAACTTCTCCTGCTTCTTCCGCCTCGTCCCTGAGGAGATCATGCAATGCATCCTCACTGCCTTGGTTGGACACTGTACCGAACAACAACAAAGGAACCTCATCCCAGCAATCCCCCCTTTTCCCGAACTTACCTCTCCCAGATCTACTCCAAACCTTGACTCCGGAGTTGCTAATGCAGCGACCTTGAAAGAAAGCCAACCCCCTTCGTCACCGAGTCCAATTCCCTGTTCCATCCCCACTTCACAGATGCCAACCCACACCTGCCCCTGACCTCAATTTCTCTTGGTTGGTCAACACCATCCAATCTGTATTCCAATCCATGCCCAACTCTCAACTTGCCACCACAACTGTCCAAGGAATTGCGCTCCATCGATGTTGCAATCGTGCAGCTGTCTGCTGTTTTGTCTGTGGCAGCCCCAGTCACATCTGTCCCTTCTGCCCAGCCTACCAGTGCCCCTACTATCAGGCCCATGCTCCTGGACACATCCAATCCGCTTGTCCAGTATACCTCTCTAGAGTCAATGGCAGGGATTCCGACAAGACTGACTTCAACAGCGATGATGAAGGAATTAATTTCTGAGACAGTGTCTCAGACATACAATGGGGGTAATGTTACAGAAATCTCCTGGATGACTGAGGCCGAGGAGCACGAGTTCAACTCATGGATAACCACGTGGGAATTTGAGGACTCCACTTCCGATTTTGCCTGTTTCTTCAATCTTCCTTCTGATTCTTTTGATCCTTAGTGATCCTTGTCCGACGGAGTTCCATTCTTCTTCTGCTCTTCTTTTCCTACCAGAACTCCTTGATCCTTTTTGTATGTCTTCTTTGTTCTGCATCCATTTCCTTTCGCAGTCTGCAGTTTATCTGTTCTCTCCTGATTCTTCTTATGGACATATCCCCTTCTAGAATGGCGCTCCACTGTTTCATTTCCCCTTTAGGACTCCTTATTCAGGGTTAGCTCATAGTATATAAATGCCTGGTGTACTTGTAGTTTCCTCAGTTAGTTCTATGCAATACAAGTGTAGTATCTAGCCCAATCCGCTGGTAGATTGCAATCTACTTGTCGAGACCCTTTTCATAGTCTCTACGCCTACCAAGCATTCAAGACTCTTCGACTAGCTCTGAGGTTAATACAGTTCTCAAGCTCAAGACTTGCTACTTTACTCATTGTTCATCATGTGACTCTTGCCAATAAAGCTAGGTTCTATGCTTAGTGTAACAGGAATAGTCCAACACACTGCCCTACTGGCCATCATGGGAGCACTAAGAACAACTGCCACAGATGCACTAGAGGCTCATGCTAAACTGATGCCCCTACCCCAACATATATAGAACTTATGCCACTGGGTGACCCTAAGGATTGTGGCAACACTGTCCTCTCACCCTCTCCATCTCAAGCTCAAACACACATCAAAACACTACATCCAACACCACCAATCATCCTTACATCATCTGGCACATGCATTCAAAATCACCCCAGAGACCATCAAAATGATATACCCAGCAAGAAAACACCCCAATGAGCCTACCCCAACAGCCATCTGCATCTCTACATTGAAAGAAAAGTCCATTCAAGAACATGACAAGATACACAAAGGAACGAAAATATATATAGACAGGTCAGGCATAAATGGAAAAATAGGAGCAGCCACTGTACTATACACAGGTAGGCAAAATCCAAAAGCACTAACCTACCACCTAGGATTGCAAAACAAACACATGGTCTATGAAGCAGAAGCAGCAGGTCTCACCCTGGCAGCACATCTACTGGCTGATAAGAATGACCTCACACTACCTATCAACATATTCATAGACAATCAAGCAGTAATAAAATCTGGTGATGTATTTACCACAAAACTGGGTCACTACCTGATAGACCATTTCATCTAGATAATTAAATTAGTCCATCACAAACACAGACTGAAAAAATCTGACATCAAGATCAGAGGTATAGCAAGCCACAAAGGAATACCAGGCAATGAAAAAGCAGACAAAGAAGTAAAGAAAGTAGCAAAATGAAAGAGCCATACAAGCCCAAAAGAACAACTCCCATTGTACATGTGCAAAGGCCCTCTACTGCACAGCATCTCGGCACTACAACAGTCCCAGAGAAACAGCAAGAAAGAATGATGGATTTGGACATGGGCTAGATCACCATGCTATGTTTACCTTTCAAAACTAGACTCCAAACTACTATCCAGCTCCTTCCTAATGCTAACGAACACCCTAACCAGAAAACACAGCTCGCATCTGATATGGCTATGAACCAAACACTGCCCACTCAACCAGTATCTGCACTAAATCAAATGTGCCAACTCACCCTCATTCTCATACTGTGGAGCTCAGAACAAGAACATACAACATTTCCTCCTTGAGTGCCCCAACTATAAACACAAGCATCACATACTAACCTTAGCCTTACACAGAAAAGCCTCATTGATCCCCTACCTCCTCAACAATCCTCATGCAATACCTCACCTCCTGATGTACATAGAATCAACCAAATGACTTAAACCAACACCAAAACCCACAAACACACAGCAATGAAAACAAAGACAATAGAGAAACTGTCCCAACTCATGCTTGAATCATGAATAGGACACTGTTTTCAGAACTGCTCTGGGAGATATGTAAGTCAGAGAGGGAGACAGGGATTAACTAGATCTGCTACTATGCATGCCCCACATGCCACCTGACAAACACAAGACACTTATTACCCATGACACGACAACACAAACTCCACCAAGAAACTGACATCACTCATCTATTTAACCCCCCTCTCTTCTCATTCTTTAGTTTCTCTCTGCTGCCTTATTCCTCTTCATGCCCAAGTCACTTTGGTGGCTCAAGCACATGACTAGTCATGAACAGTAAGCACCCGCCCACACTCCAGTGATCACCAAGGTTTCCACTAATTTAAAGGCTGGCACATCTAAAACTTCTGGCAGGAATGGAAGGACTAACAGGGAGCCATAAGCTTGTCTGTCAGGGCATTTGTGCAGTTGAGGAAGTGAATGAGGCACAGATGCCCCTTTTATATCTAGCATTTTGTATTGTCTTACATAGGGTTTTTGTACCCCAAAAAAGACAAAAATGGAGTATATAAAAATAAAAATAAAGTCTGAACTCAAGCCATCTTATTCATCTGTTCATCCAAACAGCTACTCACCCCTTGTTGTTCACACTCTTAAGGGTGCCATGCATCACTTCTCCAATCCTGTGTGGAAGAAATCACTTTTAACTTGAGATAATCTTAAACATGTCTATGATCATCTCCCAAGTTCATTCTCTCATGACAACCTCTTGTTCCTCACCATCCTCCCAGTCAGCTTCTTTGGCTTGCTGTGCTTAGGAAAGCTGGTTCAGCCTGACACCTCCTCTCTTCACTCTACTGTAAAGATCTTATGGAGGCATGATGTCAATCTTCACTCAATCTTCTCCTTCCTCATTCCTCAGTCCAAGGGCAATCAGATTGTCATTCAAAAGAGCACCACTGCTCCTGATCCATTTGTGCTTTTTCATTAGTATCTTGTGTCTTGTGACTTGATGTTTCCATTGTTCCCTCAGTTATGGCTTTGCTCTAATTGTTGTGTACCTTCTCACTCTTGGTTCTTGTCTAGGTTACATGGTGTCTTTCCTTGCTTCATTGAGGTCATTCCATGAGTGCTGGTGGCACTACATCCCTAGCAGCTGCAGATGTCCCTTCATCTCAAATCCAAGCTATTGGGCAATGGATATCAGACACTGTTGAGCACTATATTCATTGCCATCAAGCATTGCTGCAGACTGTACTGTTCCATGGTTGGTCCATTCATGACCCCCCATTTGCTAATGTGTCATAGTTACTCACCACCTTTCCCATCAATTTATCTTTATCTTACACAACACAAACAGACATGTATTCTTTCCTCCCTCCCTTTCCAACTTAACATTATTTTATAGTGTTCTGTGGCTTGTCATGTATGTCTCTGGCTGTGCTGGTATATGGAGCTCCTCAGCTGCCATGCATCCTGAATTCCACAGAGTCACACTACTGTGACTCGATTTTGCTGGCTTCACTTCTAGTTGCCTTCTGCACATGGACTAAAACCAATTGGGTGTGCTTTGACTGACCCACTGAAACAACCTAAAGCTTCTGCTTAGGCTGAAGCTCTTGTCTTGCTTGGTAGCTAACTTCTTAATGACATAGGTTTGGAAATCAACCTACATAAAGATAAAGAGAGGGAGAGTGAAAGTGAGTCAGCCTATGGAGCAATAGGAAAAACTCCAAGTAGGGCAAGACTAGGGAGTCTGGCCACATCCTGGGGGGTTTATATACTAAAGCATGCATGTACATGTTGTGCATAGATCTATAAATTAATAAGTCCCTGAACATATGTTCAACACATGGATCAGTACAGCCATAGAATGGAAGAGAAGCAAAGAAGCATGACATGAAGGAAATGCATGGAAAAAAGCAGAAACATGAGGGGAAAGCATGAAAATAATTAATAGAAGTACAACCCTGACCACGAGGGTGTGGGAGAGATCATAAATTAATGAAAGGCATGGTGATGTGAAATGGAAGCATGAACATGCCTGATGGGCATGTATGTGGTGGAAATGAATTAAGCATGAGGAGAAGTCATGGAACAATAATGGAGGCTACATAAATGATCAGAAAAAGAGACATAGCCATATTACAGGGTGAAGGAAGGTATGAGGAGGTGAAGAGGTGACAGAGTGAAGAAGTGAAGAGCTGGAGGATATTCTGTGATATGGTGAAGGTGTGAAGAGGTGACATGTGAAGAGGTGAAATGGTGAGACATAGAGAGGGTAGTCCAGACCATCCTAGAGTGATAAGATAATAATGGCAAGCAGTCTTGAGATAAAGAGTTATCACAGATCTAATGTGAGTTGATTGCACTCTGGTCCATAGATAACTTGATTATATATGCCTAGTGCAGTTGATAACCTGTTCAAGGTGTCTGATAAGGGATCTACCCTTGGAAAGGGGTGTACCAGGAGTTAGATAACCCATAAAAGAAGTGAAAGAGAAATAGATAGAATGCATCAAGCATAGAGCATTTTGGCAGCCATAACACCCACTCATTCTTTGTGAAACCTCTGAAGATTGTTCAAATCAGCAGGTACATACAGTACATGGCATGCCACATAAATGTGAGTGAAATCCAGGCATAATACCAGGTGTGGTACTAGGTGGGCCTCCCTGTACTTGTGGGTGTGGTAGTAGTAGTTGCATATGAAAGGCATCACTGGGTTGTCTTCATTCTCACCATTCCTTAAAACCTAGACCTGCAGAATGACTTGATTACACTGGTGCAAGCACTCTCAACCATCAATGCTGATTTTGGACTGGAATTGGAGTGGTGGGCTGTGTTGAACAAACTCTTAGACCTGGGTGCAATGGTACATCAACATCAGCAAACTAGCCATTGCTTTTTCAAACTTTTCAAACTTTCCAGACCTTTCAGACAGCTCTCTAGAATTTCCAGAGTTCCAGATCTCCAGAGCCCTCAATATACTTCAGATTGTGACAGCTTTACCCAACATGTCACAAACTGTCACACTGATGACTAATCAAGACCAAATTATTGCATCACTACAACATGGTTATATAATAACTATGTTATCATTACATATAACTACATGATCAAAGTAATTTATTCTTTACCACAGTTTTGATGTCAGAATCAGCAACATATTTCAGGTTTTACAGACTGTTCCAGAAGTGTAGTCAAAGTGTAGCAAAAGTGTAATCAAAAGTTTAGACAAAGTGTAACAAAAGTGTGTAGCAAAAAAGTGTAGAGTCAAAAGTGTAGCAAAGGTATAGCAAAAGTGTAGACAAAGTGTAAAAGTGTAGTCAAAAGTGTAATCAACAGTGTAGCAAAAGTGTAACAAAAGTGTAAAGTGTGGCAAAAGTGTAGCAAAATTATAGTAAATAATGGTGTGGACAAAGTGTAGTAATTGTGGCGCATTTTTGGTAATTAAAGTGTAGACAAAGTGTAGTAAACAATGTGGTGGCTGGAGTGTAGCAAAAGTGTAAACAAAGTGTAGTAATTGTAGCACATTTTTGGTAATTAAAATATAGACAAAGTTTAGTAAACAATGTGATGGCTAGAGTGTAGCAAAAGTGTAAACTAAGTGTAGTAACCAATGATGTGGGAAAAGTGTAGCAAAGTGTAGCATTTGTGGCGCATTTTTAGTCATTAAAGTGTAGAGAAAGTGTAGAAAACAAAGGTACCTTCCTGATGGAACTGAGGTGGTCTTGTCTCCCAATCACGTTCTTCCTCCTCTGCATCCGCTCTCTCTGAGTGCTTTCGGTGTCATCATCTCGGCCACTATCAAGAAGATTGTCCCGATTACACCTGTCTGATCTGCCACTTGTTAGCCCCAGGTCATCCTCAATCCTCTTGTCTTCGGTCACAATGTGACTTTTGCCATCATTGGGGACATGGATGACGATTCTGTCCCGAGCGAATCTGTGGACGTTGTGATCAACATGGACACATATTTGATGATTGTCCATTTGAGACGCTTTCTTTGGAACAATCCACCTTTCTCTACGGCCCTTCCTCCCTTCCCCCCAATCTCCCTTCCTAATGGTGTTCTTCTCAAACCTGGAGTTCGATTGTACGAAGGGGGTAATGTTACAGTTTTTCTCCTTTTGCATTGTATATTTCTTTTCTGCTTTCCTCGTTGAGTGCATACTCTCCTCAGTCTATTCCAATACACGTGGGTTTTCAGATTATTCCTTGTAAACCCTTTATCTTCTACGTTTGTACTTCTTTAATTCTTTCTCTTGTTTTCTTCTTCTTTCTTTGGACAGCATTCTCCTTGGCCAATTTTTCTTGTATCGACCTCGTAGTTCTCTTCCCCATTAAGTCTGGATGACGCGTCTAGCTGACCTAATGTTCTTCTAGCTTCTATCTAGTTCCATGATGACATGTCCTTTAGTACTTATACCCTGCTGCTTGTACTTCTGTTCTTTACACTTGTTCTATGCAATACTAGCATCTTCTTGTGTTCTGAAGTCCGATTGACTCAGTCCCTCTGCCAAATCCCTTCGAGTACCCTTTGAGAATCCTTGAACCCTTGTCCTTCATACTTGCTCTGATGTTGAGTCTCTTTGTGAGTACCTCCAGAGAAGTATAAAGCCCTAGTCTTCTTTTTGTGTATGCTACGCATAACAAAGGGTACATCCAAGCATTTAAGTTTCTATGTACATCAACTCTAGTGGCACATGCATAGCCTAATTTCAGCTTGCATAGAAAATATAGACCATGACCAAGGTCATTGACATGAGTCAGGCAATTATGGATGTAAATCTTTGCAATGTGGAATTCATACCCATTGATAATTTCTGATCACCAATCTAGCCTCCACCACTTGCAATGAATTTCTACATAGTATAAGATCATCCATGGAGGAAGTTACTTGATCTAAGGATTCACAGAATCTGGAAAAGCCAATAGCTCACAACACAGAGGCCATTCTATATTCTAATGCATACACTGAGCCATACCAATAGACCTGGATCAACTTGGTCAAGAGTTAGGAAGTAGAAGAGCCCAAATTACTTTCTGATGATACGTGTGTGCATAGGTCATAACTCACTATGGGAGAATCAGCAGGATGAATGATCATGACCTCAGTGTGGAGAAGATGGCAGCAAATAGAAAGTGCATCATCAAAAAATTAGAGGGGTAGAATTCTATGAGCATGAAAAACACTGGATCAAGTATGGTTGCATGAAGAAGGAAGAAGGAAGAAGACAAACAGGAAGTACTCAAACTCCCAATAATCTTCAAGAAATTGCACATCAATGTTTTGGATTTCTCACCAAAGATGTCAGAAGAGGGCTGAGATGTGTATGAGGAACTGGTCTACAATAATTTGAAGGAGTCAGCAACATGCACTAACTTCAAGAAACTATACATCAGTTTTCTGGATGTATTTATGGCTAAAGATGTCAGAAGAGAACAGGGATGTGTACAAGGATGTAATCTATGAGGATTCAAAGGAGTAAGCAACATGCACTGACCTAAATACATAGAAAATACATAGAATGATCTGTTGATCTGACAATCTCAACACTAATGATATCTCTTTCTCATGTTTACTAAGCCATGTCATTAAAGTCATTCTTGAGCATAACAACAGAACAACAAGCAAAAATGTGTCTTTGCATGAGCAATTCAATTCAATCCAAAGTCTCTACATGACACTCACATAAGCAAAGACCAATAATAGTCAGTGTGAACAAACTTAATGACATATGTATTTTGAGCAATCTAATCTAATTTATTTGTGGTGAGACATTGGTTAGACATAGAATTTAAGCATACTTTTCTAATCCATTCATACAATTATCATGCATTTAGGAAAGGGATGATCAAAAAGGAAATATCTCACAGATCCCCTTGATGGTGAAATTGTGCATAAAATTATAATTAACAATATGATGTGAAGTAAAAGTATATAACTGATCAAAATTTATCATAAACTTGTAACAAATATAATGAAATAAAGCTCATGATGCAAGTCCATCAAAAGCTAATATATGTATGATCTACAATTTGCTGCTAAATGTCTATATTTAATCAATATCTAACCTGGAATGAATTAGATTAGACCATCTAAAATGAATGAAGGGTTCAGAGTGGCTTATAATATAGAAAATTCTAGCCTTATTTTATTTGATTCAATCAAAGCACTTTCATGGCTAAAAGGCATATATATTTATCCACACATGTGAACACTTCTGCTGGATAAAGCAAAACAGGGTGGAAAAGAATGCTTAGGTCCACTAGATCAGGAACGATATTGTTAGAAGCATCCTTTCTTGCTGCCTCTTGCCTCAACCAGTCAAAACATTCCTGTAAAAACAAATGTCAAACATTGAAGAATGTACTTAAAAAGGAAACAGTGCACCAAAACAGAAAAAGCATCTGAAAAATGCAAAATAACTGACCCATATACATAACCCACACAAAACACCCAAAGAAAGTATTGGGAGCTTACCCACTTTGCTGTTGTTCTCTACCAACTTTGCAGATAGAAGAGCATTTTGATCCAGCCTCAAGGGAATTTCCAAGCTAGCTTGCACATGACACCTTCTTCAAAGGTGAGAAGGTATTTAATGGTTTTACTGTACCTCTGCTTGGAAACCTTCTATCTGTTCTAGCCATACTCTCATCTGCTCCACTATGAAATCAGCCACCAGCTGTGGTGAGCAAGCATTGTAACAGTTCTTGGGTCCAAACTGATGGTTGTGTTCTTGGGCAGTGCCAAACATGAGCCAGAGGCATACATAAGTGGAGCAAGAAGAGAACCACCATACCAGATGGCAGTTAGGGTGTCTACTTGTATGTCCTACAGACCATTTTGTTTCCTCTTTTCCTGCCACTATCACACATGTGCCAGCTGGTTTCACTCACCTCACCATCAAACAAGTGCTACACTAGCAACCCTTCATTAAGTTGATCTCAGACTTCCAGAGAGTAGTTTTGGACAATGGTGTCAAGACAGATAAAATAGAGGTCATAGTAGAGATAACTGAGAAGGTTGACACCTCCATGTTGAAGAAAACAGAGTCATTCACCTTCAACTTCAGTCAAAGGCTCTCAGCTGCAACTCACTACATGACAAGCCTGTCTGGTTTGTGGGGATGAAGGCCATTTCAGCCTGAATTGTCAGGTATGACTGAAGCTGGTGTTAACAGACCACAAATAGAGAAAGAGAAAGAAGAGGAGGAGTGAGGAACCTGGGCCACTGGCCAAGAAAGGCCAAGGGTATAGAGCAGGCATCACAAATATTCTTGGACTTCTTGGTTCTAATGCGTAGTCCTTTTCCAACTGAACTCTTTGGCTATGACATTTCTTTAATTGGCACTTGATAATCACTGCTGTTACTTATAACTACAATCACTACATGTTAAACTTGACTTGGACTTGATTTTTTTTCTACAGGCAAAAATGCTTGTAAAGTGTCTGAATCAGTATTGGAATCACTCATGGATACAATAAGTGAGACCTACTAGTAAAGAAATGACTAGGACTGTGTCAGGTGGTGAGCTTTTATAGTACACTTTTTGGCACACTTTTTGATACATAAACTTTTTGATATGCTTTTATGCTTTTAGTACACTTTTGGTACACATAGTAGTACATTACAAAAGTCTGGTAAACATGTATTAAAAGTGTTCTAAAAAGTGCAGTAAAAAGTGTAGTAAAAAGTGTAGTAAATATGTAGGTTAAAGGTTAATAAAGTGTATCATAGTGTAAGAAAGCAGGATAATGGATTATAGGTGTGTTGTGATCAGTAATGATATAGATGGTCAAAAGATCTTGAAAGTATTGTATGTTGTCCAACATGTATTGTTAACCAAAGTGGTGTTTAGTTAGTGTCATGGTGGGGGACCACATAGTAATTCTAGATATTAGCTACTAAACAAGACTTTACATTTCATCACCTATGTATTAGTGTACTGAAAAGTGTAGTATTAGAATTAGAATTAGCAATAAGAATAAGAATATATTTTTCCTGATATAACAGCTCTGTAACAGATTTGCACAGATACTGATTCATCTGTACAGAGAGGGGGGGGTACTTTGCTAATGTGTGTACCATGCTCTTTATATTCTCACATATCATGAAATGCAAATCCTCCAAAATGGGTCCCTGGAAGTAGTCATCAAAGGAATGGTGCATGGAAAGAGGGAGGGAAGATTGAGCTGGAAGAGACATTGCCTGTGATTTTATTTTGGGAGCTCTAGGATTTCCCAAAATGTGATTACAGGCATTTTTCATAATTTTGAATTGCCTCAAGTAGGATGGAAGTTGTGGCATGGTAGGACATCCTTGAAATCTGACCTGCATTACTGGCATCTGTCACTGGATCTTGCCAACATCACCTTGAGAGCTATCACCTGATTCAACTGATCTAATCCACAGTTGTGAATCATGTCCAGCACTGCATTAGAGGGTTTTTCTAACCATTACTCTATGTCTTTTAATGCCTGCCACCAGCAGTGACAGTTAAAGAGATTTTTTGACACACTTTTCAAACATTTTTTTCTAGTAAGATGTAGACATTCCACATATGTGATTCAAGTTCCAGGGATTGATTGCAAATTGGCATCAGGGCCATTGTGCAGAAGATATAGTGTAATCAAGACAGCCATCAGTCCACAATCACATACATTCTGTTATCAAATCAATAGAATGAATATAGGAGTTTTGAAAAATAAAAAACTATTTGAAATCATAAGTGTTCATGCTCAGGTTCACATTGAAAACTGGCCATTCAAACAAGATGGAAACTCTTTTCCAATAGAAAAGACCATTCCATTCATCCTATTCAGCATTCATATATGACTGCCTGCAAAATGGTTGAGGTTCTGACCAAAGATGCATGTACATATAGTTCAGCTAATAGTCAAAGCAGATGGTGAAATAGTGCTAATGCCTGCATATGATGAATATCACAGGTTTCTGTTGTGGCAGTGAAGTATGTCAGAGTATAGGCCAGAATAAGACCAGAATTTTGCTATTTCTACTTGTTCTGCAGGGAGAAAACATGCAGTCATGAAGAGATCCACAAAGTGACAATAGGTGTCCTCCATGGTCTTATACCATTCAGTCAAGATAAAGAGATTCATTATCCTTCCAAACACATAGTTTCAGGGCTCCAGACTGTGAATTTCTTGGACAGCAGCAGCCCATACATATGGAAGGGTTGAATATTATGCACTCTGCCAGAGATTGCTTGATCATGAGTGGAGATGCGTCCAGAGGGCCAGAGTTGGACTTAGAATGTCATGGATATACACAATCCCACTCCAAACAGCTGAAAACCAACAGGAGTGGAACTATGTTCAACAACCATGACTCTAACATCCAAGTTGGAATGTATGGAGCAGAATGGTTTGCATCCCATGCTGGATGAAAGCATGCTATCTGCCTTCTTATTGAGGATTTGTGGTCTTCTAGTGTTGGATATGTTGGTAACTTGACCTGTATTGTGGCAGGAGATATCCTATGCTTTTGATGCTACATATGATTATCAATGTGCAATCAATTGTGCTGTGTTGAACTTTATTCAACATTTGAATCAGTTTCTGATTCTCCTTTTGGTGATGCAGCAGTTCTAGGATAATCACTGGGGTCTGAATAAATATGTTGATCCCCACTTTAGTGACCATTCTGAACTAGTGTTTTAAAGTCCAGTCTGGGCTGGTTTTTTACCTTATTTGGACGCAGCCAGATCAAAACCGGTTGCCTAAGTTTTCAAAATTAGTGAGACCAAACCAGAACTGAAAAAAACTGGTTCAAAATGGTCTTTCAATCAGTTGCAACCAGTTTCAACTGGTTGTTTGGGTGACCAGTCTTTTTACAGGTGAATCGATCCAAGCCACACTTAGTCATAGTGAAATGAAATATACTATGGATGCCGAGCTACAAACTGATCCATTAGTCATATTATTCGGCCCAGGGACAGTCAAGATATGACCATTTTACAACATCATATTATTTTAGAGCTCTAAAATGCTGGAACAAATAGGAGTAAATAGCCAAATATAGTGGTAATAGCCCCTGTGATAGGTGGACCATGACAAGAAACACAACAGAATCCCATGCACTGTTCACATCAGAAAGACAAGTAGATAATGTCAACCTAGAAAAGAAAAGAAAAGAAAAACTCCAAGAAGCCAGATCATTGCAGGAGAGCCTGTTCAAGTGAGATGAGAGGACTAGAACAGTCAGGCTCATCCACATGAATGAGGGCTGTGGCAATATCCTGGAAAAAAGAAAAAAGGAGAAAATAATATCAAGACAAAACAGATGTGTGGTTGGGATGAAGGGTATGAGGACTTGCCTTGATGATCATAGACAACCAAAAATATCTCCACAATCAACCTGTCAGATGGAAAGGAAAAAATGAATGACTAGTATACAGAATAAAAACAAGGATGAATAAAGGAACATTTATATATGTTGCAAGAGAACAGTGTAGACATAATGGCATTCATGCCGTTGGAAAGGGAGATATGATGTCCATGTTGCAGACAGTATAAGTGGATAGAACAATGAGAATGCTGTTGAGAATGAGAATGCAATGTCTACATCACAGGGATAAACTACATGTGCGTGAAGCTCTGAAGGATGAGTAAAGGAACAACATTGCTGTTGAGAATGTGAATGTGACATCTATGCCACAGGGATAAACTACATGTGCATGAAGTTCTGGAGGATGGGTAAAGGAAGGATGTTCACGTTGCAAGAGAACAGTGCAGACACAATGACATTCACACCATCAGAAAAGAAGATATGATGTCCACCTCATAAACAGTATAAGTGGATAGAATGACATTCACACCATTGAGAATAAGAATGTGATGTCTACACTGCAGGAATAAACTACACATGTGTAAAGCTCTGGAGGATGAATAAAGGAGTGATGTCCATGCCATTGAAAAGAGAGATATGATGTCCATATCGCAGCCAGTATAAGTGGATAGAACAATATTCATGCCATTGAGAATGTGAATGTGACGTCCACACTGCAGGAAGAATGGGTAGGTGTGTGGCAAATGAGCTCAGGAATTGAGCTCCACATTGTGGAGTCAGACAAGTCTCCATCAGGACCTTGTTTACAAATAGTTTATATTTTCCATGGTGAAGAAATTCCATACTTACCATTATTGTAGTTACAAATCTCACCATGACTTAGTAAGCATATCTTACCACTGTAAGTTTTACCATGTCTTACCACACCTGACCACCAACTCACTGAGGTATGACATATGTAGTAAGATTTGTAGCTTTAGTGGTGAGATGTGGTAAGATATGGTAGGTCCTGTATCCAGTCTGTATCCAGCCTGGTACAGTATCTGGTAAGATTTATAGCTGCAGTGGTAAGACATGGTAAGACTTATAGTGGTAAGATATAGCCAATCAAAGCACTAAGTCATAACAAATGACCCATAACTCCTGTGCATAACCAGGGCACCTCACATTACCACCTTCAGGAACACAGACTGTGGCTGGAAATAGTATATTTGAACAAGTGATCTACAATGCTAATAGATGGAATCAGTAGCACTACTTAATGTCAGGACCTGAACCACCACCATAACTGCTTTCATGCAAGGGCCAATTTTTTTGCAGCAAGTTGACTCTTCCCTATGCTACTTGTGTGTAGCTAGCTATCCTGCAAACCATAATCTGCCAGCTTGTTTTATTCAACAAGCTGCATGACTAATCTCCAATCATCAATCTGATAGAATAATATGACCATCAAGAGTGGAGATGAGTGATACATACTCACAAGCTGAAATTGGAAAGCCAGAAATTTATCAGGCATCTGCTCTCTGAGTTGGTAGACCTGCTCTCACAAGAGCTCTTTAAATGGCCTCTCTAATGTCTGATCTGTTTCAGTTCTATTAGAGAAATAGAATTATAAGGACTTCACTTGCTTCAATGTATTCAGACAATGTTGGACAGTGAGCAAGTTCCAGGTGTGACCCTGCCTAGCCATCAGATGTGGAAGGTTTGATAAAATAAATTGTCTTTTGCATCCTGCAGCCAAGTAAATCCACATTTAACCATTGATTGAAGAGTTGACTCATGCAAAGTCTGTAGTGCAGACAGATCCACAAAAGAACCTATATGAATGACTCTCTGTTGTGTGCATAGACATGTTTGATTTTCCATGCCAACCCTTCTTCTGTGAGCAGATCTAGCACCATGAATGGGATTGTGCCAGAGTGCTCATAGTCCATTGCACAATTCTTGGTCATTGCCAAGTCAAAGTTATTCAAGATGCCTACAATGTTGCACCCCTCTCCTTTGTACATCAGATTGGATGGACTGATGTCACAATGGCGAATGTCATTCTTCCACAGTGCCAAATGACCTTTGATAGAAATGAGATCCAGTACAATCCCAGCATGGAAAGACATGCACACATCACAATATTCCACCAACATTTCAAGAACAGGTTGCTGGCCAGTTCTGTGATCAGCCTCAACTCTCTAAAAACAATTAAATAAATGATGCAAGCTCCATCTTCATGCAAACTGAGGCACTTGTGGATCAATGCTGTAGATGTTAGACAGCTGAACTGTGCAGCTGGAGTCCAATGTCAGAAACTAAAGAGAAGTGACATTGGACTCGCAGGCTCTATGAAACAAGTGAATAACAACAATACATAACAACAATGCACCACAATGTGGCTGACAGGAACAAAACCTAAAGTGACTGACTCATTCCATGACACATCTGTCAGTCACACTGTGTTAGTCACTCAACACAATAAGCAATCACCATGTTCAACAGATCTCTCTAATCTGTAATTCTTAAATCCAGAATGGAAACACATCTAAAACAAAAGAAACAAAGATGTCCAGCATCCACTGGTCATATAGGCCTGACTTTCTGTTCTTGTCTCACATACCTTCCAAGGGTTTTGGGGGTAGACCCCTCTCATTGTGTTTCTGTATCTGCTCTGTGACAGCACCAATGCTCCATGTTGTTAAATCCCAAAACATCCTTTCCCCCACTACTTTATGCACTTTAACCTTACTCCACCCTCATGAAAAACATTGCTTATAGACCTCGGAAATCATGAACCTCAGAAAATCATTTCCAAGGTCTATTACCACCTGTTGCACCTAATTATAACTATTTTGAGTGGATTCTTTGTCACATTCATTTTTTTATTGTTTCACATGACTCCAATTCACTTCCTTCTCAACAGTGCATCACTTACCATTGATCATGTCTGACCTTGTATGATGAGTGGTAATAGTTGATGTACCCCTCATGGATGGAGTCAATTGAACAGTGTCATATGTGTTATTGTGCAGAGAATATGCCCTTGTTGGTTTGCATCAGGAGTGTCCTAATGCTTATACCATTGTTCAGCATAAACTGCTGTTGCCTGTGAGTGCATGTTTGAGTGAGATTGTTGGTGAATTTCCCCATTTTCCATGTGAACATTTGTTCCATAGAGCATCTCATGCACTCTGGGATGATGCAAGCAGTGATACATTTCCAGAGATGAAGACATTTAATGACAAGCATCATATAATCAAAGAGTGGCAGTTTAAGATGGGGCCTTCAGGGACTGCACATCAAGCTTGTGCCATGTGTGCACACAATGTTCCTGTGAAATGTCTTCAACAGGTGGATGCTGAAGATGTACCTCTAGAGCTGCTGCAAAATCCTGCCCTCCCAGTGCATAGTCCTACAACTTTTAATTGTACAAACATGCATTGTTGTGTCTGAAGGGTATATTGAGCACATCCTTGCTTGCTTCTCTCTGCATTTGTTTGTTGTGTTGCAGTGCATTCCTGGCTAAGAAGCCCCATCAACCCTGCATCACTTTGGTGGACCTTCTTGATTATGGGGTGCTGGCTGATGTTGAGCAGTCTTTTCAAACTGCTTTCCTAGTTTCACAAGCGCATGCATTGATGGTTACTTACCTGTTGATGCTCATACAAATATCTGCTTACTTCCATTGTAGTGATGGTGCAAAGTGTTCAAGTTGAACATTTATGACCAGCCAGGGATCTTGCTCAAAACATTGCATGGGGTGTTCCATACACACATGTCCTGCAGTGTCATCTTCAAATTGTGAGTAAAGTGACAGTGATTTCACCTCAGATTTTTTGTACCTCCAATCATGATTTTCTAAAAAGTCAGCTTATGAAAAGACTTTGCATTAGCAATCTGGTAGAGTTCAAAGACCTGAAAGATGCACCTGTGATTTTGGTGAGTGTCAAACTCAGAGACTTGTACAACAAGAAGAAAGCTCATCAGTTTGCACATCAAACCAGGCAAGAATTCCATGGTGTTTACTATAGTCATGACAAGTGCCATGGTTGCTCTCTGATTGGAGAAGAGAGTGGATGACCAAGGTTCATAGCAAACAGGCAAAAGAATCTGTTGCAAGGCTTCCACTGATTTCTGAAATACCTGTATATTAGCAAACTAATCCTCACCTAGTGTTTTGACCCCAGAGACCACAGCACACTCCAGATTCTGACAGCTTTACCCAGCATGTCACAGACTGTCACAGGGATGACTAATCAATATCAAATTGTGACATCACTATATGTAATATGATTATACAGTGAGGTGCAAAACCGTTGCAATGCCTAACCCCAAACCGGGGCACGAAGCACCCCGCAATCACTTGTGGGAATTTCACTTTGCTTTGGTGGGAACAAATAAAGTATAAACCC
>JBBPRV010000341.1:0-22576 GCA_038093235.1 Boletus harrisonii
CGCTCGGCGCGGGCGATTGTGAGTTTAGTTCTGACGTGGGTTGGACAGCTTTCTTGGAGTCACCTGGTCACAGACCATCTCCTATGTAAGTACCAACGAGCGTGTTCTTCGCGCAGAGTTACTTTTATCATATAGTATCGCGAATATCCCGATGACAGAGTATTCCTCAAGTCGTTGGTGGGTCCCTTTTTGGTTATGAATCCATTCTATAACGACACTTCTTTTTCGTCCCACCAGGTTGGCACACTATGGCATGTCGTTCTCCCTTGGTTACGGGAGTGCGCATTGAGTCTGTACTGATATTGCAGGGCGCTTGACACGGTTTCGTTCATATTCCTTGCTCATGGCGCCTACACGTATATGATCATTGGTTTTGGCAATGTCTCGACTGCCAGTTCTCTCGTGTGGTAAGTTTTTTGGAGGGTTTGTACTTCGTCTACTCATAGTGACTGCACTACGGAATGTAGGAGTCTTGGGGTAAGGCTTCGTCCCATGGGCACGCGATTGTCTGACATCCCATCCATCCCAAGGCTGAACCTATATTTTCCGATTCGATCTGCTTCACCGTACAGTTGTAAGCCATCGAACAATATTTATATATTTTCCTGACTCTGATAACTACACCTCAAGGTTTCTAGCGTGGCGCATTCAGATCTGTATGTTTGTAGTGTTCGTGCGTCCAACAAGTATGCTGATGGACTCAGTGGATCCTAGGTGGAGGATTTTATCCGTTGTGATCGTAAGTTACCGTGGCAGGGCCTGGCATTGACATGACACTGCTATTCTTCAGGCACTGGTATCCTTTGCAGCATTCGGTGAGCACCACGTGCTTTGCGGTCCTCACACCTGATCTGATCCATATTTATTTATTAGTGATTACACTAGGCGAGTACACAAGAGTGCCGTCCATGTCCATTTCACAGCTAACCATTTGTGCACCCAGCTATAACCATCTTTTGGTACGTTGCCCAGCCATTGTCCAACTATCTGTATCACTCACTGGAAATGGATTGACAGCGTCGCTTCTGTAGTGGAAGGGTTGCCCTTCGTTGAGGTGCTTCGAAAGACTCACGTACGTCACTGTTTCCATCCACCTAAGCAAAGAAAAAGCGCCTCAACTACTTTCCTGCACACGGAACTCCTGGACAAATAGTGGGGCGATGTTGCAGGCAACACCTGCGGGTGTGCGGTCGACCTGGCTATAACTTGTTCCCTGACTTGTCTGTTGTACCGCAACAGATCTGGAATCGCAAAGTATGATACACAAATCTGCATTCGCATAATCTACCCTACTCACTGGCCGTAGAACGGATCGCCTCTTGAGCAGGCTCACTATATTCGTCATAACAACTGGCACGATCGACGGGTAGGCTTACCACCCAACGAAACCAGCCGACGTTGACACTGTATCCCCAGCACTCTCAGAATGTTGCAGATCATCCTTGTACGTTTTATCTCTCGACAAAAGAGCGGCGATCTGATTGTGCTACCTCCGTTAGAGCACGGCGTACCCAACCTCCATGTACTTGCTCATTCCCTACATTTCCACATCCAAAGGTACGTGCACTACCTTGCACGCAACGTGCTCGGTATCCAGCCAGGATTGAAAATTTCTCGAATCTCGAACGTCACAGCATATACCAACACTGTCCTCACCACGTGAGCATCTCCACTCCAAGTCTTTGAACATCGCTCACACTGCATGACAGGCTCAATTCCCGAAAGAGGAACAAGCTTTCCACTAAAATGGCGACGATCGAGTGGAGGAGTGCTACGACAGATTCGGCGGAACTGAGGGATATGTCCTCCAAGAGGGGGCAAGTCTAGTTCCGGTACGGACGTCAATTTCCATCCATTATAGACGCACACATATGATATGGATATGCCCATCATTTCGTGTGCTATAATGTTCTCTAGTGTGAATGCTTTGCGTCGAAGGCGCACCACTTGTGAAGCCCCGAAGACGTGTGCCCCCCACCCGAGCTCAGTGGAGGGGGATTGTAAGGCAGCAGTATGGATCGCAACGAGGTCTTGTCAATGTTCATCAGGAGTCCACAAACGAAGAGGAAACCCACTGTCTTGGGAACAACCCGGAACGGATGCATACCCTGATCAATTGAACTTCATCAATTGAAGATGACGATATATGTATACTCAATCTTTGGTTTCCAGGCGCCGAAAAGCGACAACGGCGGACGAACCAAAGAGGGGTCTTGCACGCCAAGGTCCACTGCGAGTTTTACGGTGCAAATCAAGAAGACTTGGATCGGAAGCCCTCGAACCCGCCTCAATCACGCTCGTCTTGTCCCAAGTTGTCCATGAGTGTCTCAACAAACCTCGATTGAACAACGATGCATCGTTCTTAGGTTGAGCTGGAGTAATACGGCTATGGATGGGCGAAAACGGTGTCCATGAGACGAGCGTTATCGGAACAATGAACATTAGAATGACCGGATACAAAGAAGACACGGGTTCCGACTGCTCGTCACCCGCGCGTGCGGGAGACAGACGGCCCCGAGAGTTACAACGCTTTTGCATAAACCTCGACATACCTTTGATCGATCGCTCACCTTCTACGGGATGTATGAGTACAGGTAATTATCACAATGACCATTGAAGCAGCCGAAGCGGAGAATAAGTCATCCTGAATCCTGATGGAACGAAGAATCAATAAGTTGCACAGTTGGCCACAAGGTCTCACGCGAGTCAGACCGCGACTACGACCTCCACCTTGTCAACGACATGACGCTCTCACTGAACCTTGCCACACCCGTGAACACGGCCCTGCTCGTCTACATACTCTATTCCGTCCAAAAGATCATCCTCCCGCCCGTCTCAACTCCAAAGACCATCCCACACGAGTTCAAGCAGGGCTACTCATGGATGCCCAAATCTCATGCACCTACGGTCTTGTTTCAGACCTACACTCCAAAGACCCTGGCGCCTTTTGATGGCAATGACGGTGGAAGGATTCTGCTTGCAATAAACGGCATCGTCTTTGATGTCACCGCAGGGCGTAACTTTTATGGACCTGGTGCGCACTCGTTTGAATTTGTCTAGCCCCTGGAGTTGTTAACGTTGCTCAGGGGGTATGTATGGCAACTTTGCGGGTCGGGATGCCTCTCGAGGCATGGCCAAGCAGTCTTTTGACTCGGGTAAGTTCCCCTACAAGCACTACTCCGTGCATCGCATCACACGGTTTTCATCACCCAGAAATGTTGACCCCGATCGACCAACCCCTGGACAAGTTGCAGGACCTCCGTCCGGATGAAATGTACGTGTATCTACTTGATATGTCCACCTGTTCTGACCTATGTTCCTCAGCGAAAACATGAAAGGTGTGTTGAGCGAATGCACATCACGCTGTGCTAAATGCTGTCACCGTCTTTTAGGCTGGATTGAACACTTTTCGAACAAGTACGTGATTTGCGGCAAGTTGGTGGAGAATGACGCTATATAAGAATCTTGTGTACACATACGATGACTGCGGCCAGCTTTAATATTACGTCTGGCAGACGTGTCATGTATTATATCGACTGTTCTCATAGACATTTGACTCGTCACGGTGTATCTCCAGCATGTGTCGTTCATGGAATACCGTGGTGGAGGTCCTGTGTCGGTCGTGAACGACAAGTGACAGTTTTGGAAGATCGCGTCTAGCTGGAACTTCTACTCGTCAGCGTACAATACTACATCTTCTTCGTCGATGAATTCTAGTGCCACTACACTGACGTGAGACCAACAGTTACAAGCCCCGACGGGTTTCCACCACTTCGCCTGGCTAACATGATGAACGACGACGACGACGACAACTTCTTCACCAGACTCGATCGCGGCGACAACGCATTCCAGAATCGACTCCGGAATGCAGCACGCAATGAGGACGACGTTCCTATGCCCGCTGCACCACCATCGTTCGAGGAAGACGAGGGGGAGACGCCACTGCAGCAGCTCATCCGGCATTGGATGAACGAGCGGCACGCGCCCGACATTCTTCCAGTCGCAGAAAGCGTTCTCGCCGGGCTGCTCGATCATATACGGCGTCAGGTAGGTGAGATACTGATACGCTACTCCATCCTCTCGTCAAGAATGGGTTCATGACGTAGTATCTCTTTTGCAGTCCGAGACCGTTCAGTTGTTGCGGTCCGATCCCTCGTCCTCCGAGGAAGAACACTTTAGGATCATGCTCGCTCAGACAGAGGTCGAGCGGGTAAAGTTTGTCGTCAGATCATATCTTCGTACGAGGCTGTTCAAGGTGAGCAAGGTTTCGGTGCCATGTTGTTTCGTCCATCTGGCAAACGATTATCACTACAGATTGAAAAGTTCGCTCGATATATAATGACCAACCCAGAGATTCAGCAACGTCTTTCAGAGAACGAAGTAGACCACGCCCGCAGGTGATGAATGTCCGTCTAATTGTATGACAGCGGGTTGACGATTCCGTTCAGGTTTGCGAAGCTTACTGATCGGCACTTTTATGTTTCGGTTCTGCAAGGTTTGCCGGAAAACCAACAAACGTTGGATGACAAGACACCCTTCCTTCCGCCAATGGGTGAGCGTCGCGATGCACCTCGAATATCTCTAACAGGAACTCGTAGTCGGTGAACCTGATAAAAGTCATGCCGTCTTTGTCCATGCTCGTCGGAGCTGTCCGCCGGTGAGATTACCTGAGTGAGTTGATTCTTCGCTCCTCGTACCAAGCGAGAAATTGACTCTTGTCAGTGGTTCCACCTTGACAATGCAAAAAGGACACATCTCTTTAACCCCTTATTCGGTTGTTGAGCAGCTGGTCATGAGAGGCGAGGTTGAGCTGGTTTAATTGGTTTACATGTAACCTTGCCAGGATGAGAATAGTATATGTATCGTTTTTGCACCGAGATACAGTGTTCGTTCAGACTGCGGTCATCTCGGGACGTAGGGTGAATCCTCTCGCCAGTCCGCATCCTGATCTCGATTATTTGGTTCCACATAACCATCCCTATCATCGTCCTCATCCATAGCCGTTTCTCCCTCCGGTTCTGATTTTGCGCCTGCTCCAATTTCTTCCCCAGCTCCATCCGCATCGGTGTCGCCCTTTCTTTTGCGTCGTCTTTTTGGCTCCCCAGAGCTAGCAGCGGTGCCGTTCCTCCTGGCTTTGCCTCGTTTACGCTTCGAGCCTTCCGCGGCTTCGGCTTCGAGGTCTATAGTTCCACCAGCGGACGGATCCGGCACAGATTCCACGATCTCCTTCAAAAAGTCCAGCATCTCCGTCGTTTCAACAGCATGTTTTCTGGGGAGGTCACCGTCCACAGTGATCACAAGAAAAGGGGGAGGGATACATACAGGTGATACGCCTCGACCTTTTTGGCGCCTCGTTCTAGCGTGACCTTGCTCGCCTGCTCCACGATCAGGGCGAGGAAAAGTTCGAGGGCTTTTGCTGCGACGTGTGCAAGGGAACGGGATGAGCGGTGGGGGGTACATTCATGGTGTGTGAAGCCCGTAAGAAATGAGGGGCGTACATATCACGACTGGCGTTGCCTGCGCGACCTTGCCGACCTCTTCGTCCTTTTGCATGATTTTCTTTATTCGGGCCTGCATCCCGTTAGTTATGGGGCCCAGAGTGGTGTCTAGACAGGGTGTGGGGGTCTCACTCACCACTGGGAACTTGGTTTGCTTGTTTTTCGTTTTCATGGCTGGTTGAATGGTTCAAGCCAAGTCTTCAAGTTTGGGAATGCAGTGAGTGGGTGGTTTATACTTATGTCGGGCCTGGACATACGCCAGAGTGGCAAGAGACACTTTAAGCGTCCCAATCTCATCGCTCACGTGACCATACGCGTATCTACTGCGCGCCAACATCTTCCTCGAGTCAACCACTCAGTCGGTGTTCAGTCACGCTGGTTCAAGATATCTTCCCAGATACCGTCTTACTACACATTGGAACGAGTTCCGTGAAATTACTAGTACATCTGAGGCTGAGCTGAGCCTCTCAATAAAAAGGTTTGCGACAAAACGTGGCAAAGAAAGCAGTACATTAAAACAACGATCAAGTCGGGGTTAGATTATGGGGTATCATAGCTCGATTGTCCAGGATATGAGCATCTCACTTATGCTGCAGTAGAGCTGATTCCGGCGGGCGAGAGCTTCTTCTCCCTTCAAGAAATGTTCAGCGACGACAAGATACCAGGATGCTCAACCGCAACGTACGCATTTGCATTTCCGAGCAACTCTTCGAATCTCCGTCTCATGTCTTCCAGCCGGATACCCAGACCGTTTTCGGGGGTACTATATTCATGAGCGTGGTCCATCTGAAAGGCCCTGGCTTCTCGCAAAAATTGTTCAAGATCCTTCACTCGCGCGATGGACACCTCGGGTTCTCCGGAACCACGTGCGCGGGCCATGTAAGAAGCAACCATCGTGGAAAAGCCACCTACAACGAATGTTAATACGTCGTTCACGTTGATCGCAGATGCTCACCGACCCAAAATTGAAGTCGAGATTTGTGCCTTTTTTTGCTCCACTTAGCACAACGGATTTTTCAGAATAACGTACAGATAGAACTTGCCTGCCTGCCACTCGTCACGGCGGCTGCGAGCCCCGTCGTCAACGCCCCCAAGAATACCTGCAAGCCAATCGCAATATTGAGAGCATAGCCCGTCCACAAAGCTGAATATGATACATGCAGCCTGCTATTAGTATGGAAAGGAAGTTCAGGACAATCCCCAGACAGACCTTTCTTAGCATACTTGTCCCTTTCGATCATGGCATTGTCGATTGTTGGTTGAAGGCGTTCACCCACGGTGCGGCGTGCCTAAAGTGACACATGTACTTTGTCGGCACGTCTTTGATGTATCCAAAAAATGAACATGGTCCTCGCCCTTTTCTTTCACGGGGACTATCCAATCGATCCCAGAGGCGTTTTGATTAGCCGACGGGAGCCCAGCGTTCGATATCACAGTTTGGCGTCGGGAAGACACGCGTACGTGTCCATCTCCGTTGCGGGCAGGCGGTACTGGGACACGTTCAAAATCGCCATAGGGGTTCTCATGAGAGCGGGGGCCCGGCGCTGGATGGCCTTCCGACGCTGGATTGAGAGGATACGTAGAGGAGGACTGGGAGCGCGTGTCACGTCCAGCGACACCATTGCTTTCCCCTGAGCCAGTAGTGAGGATTCGGATGTGTTCGGGATGGGGCGCGGTGTCCTCGACGGTCTGGGACTGAACTGCAGGAGCCTGGCTGGTTCGCCCGTGGTCCATCTTATTGAGGTGGATATGCCAGGAACGCCAGGGGTGGACGCCAACGTGCACAGTGCAACATGGCTACCTCGAAGTGCTTAAAACCCTTGCCCAGAGTTGGCCGCTCTTCCCACCTCCCGAAGCCTCTTCGGTTCTACAGCCAATTGTCACAAACTGGGAAGCGAGCAGGAACCGTACGTATACTCCAGCAGTGATCGGAGATCATGTGGAGCCCAGGGGGAGCTTGGCGTCGGAACTCGGAAGCTGAAAGACCCCCGACTCTCTCTGGAAGCATGCGCAAGTCTCCAACCCACCCACTTGACCACTCCCCACTTGCCTGCACTTTGTATTCCCCTCCCTTTTTTTCATCTCGGCTGCATTTTTGCTTCCTTTCTTGTCTTGCTGATACGATCTTCGTATCCATGTCGCCACCCTTGTCACCTGCTATTTCTCTATTTTTGGATCACGTCGTGACCTGGTCTACAATGTCCCCGCTCTTGTGCGTCCGGTATTTGGTGCTCTCATGTACCGTACCCATTCTGTTCGAAAAACATCCAAGGTAGAGACGGTCCTGGTTCCACGTACGCTGCCATCGGTTCGTACCGCTAGCTTAACTGTGACGCTACAATAACCTGCCAAGTTTTTCGACCTTGGCGATAACGCACATTGGGCGGTCTCGAACGGTCCCAATCGGTCCAGTCGACGTCGACCGATTCAATCATTAAAATGGACCGTTCGGCGTCCGGGATGCCGAATCTCCCTATCATGTAACAATGCGGGCATGATTGTGAGATTATTACATGGGATCATTAAGATAAAAATTTTCCTTTCAAATGAAACTTTTAAATGTTCCATCATTCAGAAAACATCTCAAGGCGAATATTCAGTCGGGAATATCGGTAATGCTTGTAGTAAACTAACTTTTATCATACCCCTAAGTTGTCCAACCCTGACCGATCGACAATTAAACTTAGGCACAGCATAAAGAGTAAGCTTCAATGACATTGCTCCGTTTTGTTTACCAAACACTGAGTGAAAATATTTTTTCAAATTCCCGATACGGTGGTAGGGGGTTTATGTGGTCCTCTTTAGAATGCCTTTTGGCAGGCGTTTGCAAAAATTGAACGGTTTTATTTATGTGTATGTGTTTATATTTGTACTTTTTCCCTTTGCGGAGTACCGACTGGCGACCTTGTGGTTTTGTCTCACGTTGCTGCCACATACACTGGCTTTTGCATCACGGATCGGTTGATCCTTTTTGCTCAACTCCCTCCATGCGTCTCAACGGTCACTCGGTTCGCGGGCGCTTCGATGACAGAGTCGGCCACTGCATTGTCTCGCCTGCCGTTGCATCACAGTTCATTGTGGAAGCTGTTCCGACCCGTGCGGTTGTTCAAGCGGAATTCTGAGGGACCTGCTTTACAGCAGATGTCCCTGTTGACATTGAAGCCATTGATTGTAATCCCGTCGTGGGTCGTGAGTGGATCTCCCTCTTTCGTCTCATTGTCGGTGATCGTCCTATCGCTGTGCATGATACACGCAATATTGTCCTTCCCTCATGCGCTGAGGAGTCTTCGTTGAACAATGTCCCCCTTTGTGGGAGAGTTCCCTTGCCTTCGACTGCTTGTCCGGTCATTCCGACTGGGGCTCTGCCCACTGATACTGGTCGGTCTGTACATAGCATGCGGATACTAGAAATGGCGCTGCATTCAAAGGAGCCGATGTAGTCCGCTTGGACCATGTTTCGTTTGGACGCCGATGTTCGTCGTCAGTGTTGTGCTTTGCATGGTGTCCTGGTCGTTGACGGTGGTGATTACGGTGATGCCCTGTTGAGGTACTTCTTTACAGGCATGTGTATGTTCACACACGGCGGTGACGTGTCTCTTGCCTGCAGTGATGTCTGTCGGGGCCTGCTGAATCGCGCCGAGCTTGTCTCTCTGTTCTTTTCGGGGCAGTGTTGCGTCCGGAGGTGAAGCGGTTGTCTGCACGCGCAGTTGGTCTTGTTGAATCCAGCGCTAAGGTCATGCGACGAAACCTGATTATGATGCTGGAGGACTTTAGGACGGGTTGTCTTATAGAACGGTATGATGTCGGGCCAGATCTCCAGAGGCTTTGTTCAGTAATTTTGATCATATTTACTTGTGCCCCCGTATCGGGTGTTGCCACGGATGTGGCCCGCTCCGTCTTATCTCATAACGCTTATTACCGAAATGTAGTGATTTTAGCGGAGAGCTAATGTGCATGATGAGATTTTTCTATGCATCAAGTATATTGCATTTCTAGTCAGAGCGGTTATTCGCTATCAGAAAGGCGGATGTCAACTCGCGCGATTCCGGATCATTTCAAGGTACAAGGAGAGGCGGCTAAGTAGGACGACTATTAATACATGGAACTGATCGTTCCCGACTTGCCGTGGCTCTGAGTAGCAGCGGTCTCTACTTACTGGGAACCGCAATGAGAGACTCTGATATCTAGTTGGAATACGGTTACAATCTTGGTCCTGCCAACAGGGTATATAGACGGCGTCGTCACGAAAACGTATCGATAATAGACACAGTGAAAAGTGGGCTCGGGGATATGGTATACCAACGAACTATTAAGCGATTATAAAGCGTTTAATGTTCCAATGGGAGAAGAGAGAAGGGAAGATAGTATAATATGTTCATAGAGGGTGTAGGTGTAGGATGGGTGACGCGCGGACGCTAATTAGTTGCGGGGGTGAAAGGTAAGCTTGCACTCCATGGCGGCTGGGAAGATAACCTAGAGTTTCCTGAGTACAACACGCACACGAGCGAAGAAGGCAAACTCACAAAGGCATCCTTGATCTCCATACTCTTCTCGTTGGTTTCAGGTGGGGCCACTACATTAAAATTCCTGATCAATGCTGCAACTGTGATTCTCAGCATCATGTAAGCCAAGTTCATCCCTCCACAGTGGCGACTTCCTGTCCCGAATGGCATCAGGTACTGCGCCATCTTTTCAGTGGCGTCTGGTCCCTGGAGCCATCGTTCGGGGATGAAACTATCCGGGGAGGAAAAGATGGTGGGATCACGGTGCATCGACCAGCTTTGAGTGGCAATTACCGTTCCTGGAGGTAGGGCATAACCCATCAAATCAAATGATTCATCTAAAGCGCCGTTTTTAGAAATCGATGATGGGACAACGCGCTCTAGGTCGCTGGGTGTTGCAGTGTACAATCGGAGGCCTACGCGAATTGAGTTCCCTGGGTGTTCAACATAGCCAAGGATATGCATTACCTTCTTTGATGAACGCGTTCAAGTACGGAAGTTTCTGAAGGACAGCCAAGTCTGGCACCACATGGCAATCAGGCATGGCTTGGTCAAGCTCTGCTTGTAACTTGCTCATAATGTCCTGCCTGCGAGTCAATTCCCAGAAAAAGTATGACAGGGAATTGGAAGTGGTGTCGGAGCCCGCGATCCTTCAAGTAACAGTTGGATTTTCTGTCACGGACGTAGCATTAAAAGAGGAACGAACATGTGGCCCATCATTTCCGAAATGATATCGTGGTCCGGCATTTGTTGTTGGGGCGAATACTTGTATTCAAGGAGGCGCTGCAGCAGAGTAATTCTCTCCGAATCTGAGGTTCCCCCCATGCCCTCTTTGGCGCGCATCTCATACACACGGGCGCCGACGAACTGAATGGTTTTGCGAATCAGGACTGGAGGCGACGATTCAACAAGAAGCAGATACAAACCTCACCAATGATCCTATCCGAGTCGCAAATCTGGCGCCACCGCTGGTTTGGGGTACGACAAACCAAGTTCCATAAACAAGATGGCATAGTGCTTCGCTGAGAATACCAGTCAGCCTGTACCACTGACCTCTTAAACTGAACCTACAACAATTCCTCTCTTTGGGAAGTCAGATATCGCAGTCGCGATAGGATCCATCACGCCGAGGATCCATTTGCTGAGCGCGCCTTGGCGGTAGCCGTGAGAGGATGAAATGATGACATCAACCATGAAGTGGCGGAACAGCGCGAGGCAGTCCAGGGGATATTTACCCCCGACGTGTTCGAGAGCCTGATCCATATTGAGACACGGGAAAAGTAGATTAACTACCACCTACGGTAACGAGTTCCAAGACATGGTCGTGCGCTTCCGCCTGGAACAGAGCCAAGTTTGCCGGAGTATAGTGCTGCGCATACCCCTTCCGTCGCACCGCATGTCCGTGATGATCGAGCGTGGTCATTCTGCGATCAAATAAGTACAGGTACACAATTATTAAGAAAAGTTATGATTACGCGTGGTTGTTCTCGTTCCTATTAAGGGTCGAGTCAGTTTGAGCGGAGGTACGGGATGAGCGACAAACGTAAGGAGACTCTTGTAGAACTTGCTTTTGTCAAATTTGTGGATGGAGTAGACGCTTCGCATCGATGTGATATCCTTGAATATGACCTTGTTGGGACCGACACGCACAACTGGGCCGTATTCCTCAAAAAGTCGGTGATTGATCTTGCATTGTTGGAGGCGGAGAACGTGTGTAGTCATCCAGAAATCGGACACCGCCGCGTACCAGGGACCGGGTATCGCACTCAGGGGAGACAAGAAGAGTTGGTATATCGCGCGCGCGACAGCGTAGAATACGACCAGAGAGACGAAGGCGGGGACGATGTTGTGGGGTATCCAAGACAGGGAGAGGGCGGGGAGCGTTCTTGTTGATTCCATAGTGATGAAGTGACGGGTATGAAGAATCCAATTCAAGAACGGGAAGAGGAGGCCAAGGTCGCCTGCGTTAGTGCAGGAGGTGGGTAGGGGGACGTCCGGGGAAAGAAGGGGGGGCAGCCGCTGATGAAGAGAAGGGGGAGTGGACCGACTTTTATACGCATCTCCTCGGAGGTGTGACAAAAACATATCATAACAACAGTCACAAGGGAGATTCCACCCGCCGAACATTCGACCGGACGTCATCGGTACACTGCAGACCGCACAAAAGTCGATCGTCTTTCCCGTTCGGGACTTTGCTATATCCCAAAGGACATACACCCACCGAGCCGTGACACCCGGTGACTTTATCGCTCAGTCTGCACCCGTAGGCGCTGCGAATGGTGTAGATGGCATTTCACTTGACGCCGCTCCAGACTATCCCTTATGAAATGCCAGCACGCTGCAAAAGACCCGCAGTGACCTATCGTCGAAGTTAGTGAGACTGGCCATAACGTACGAGACCCGCTCAGGGACTGTCTCACCCCCGTTTTGCACAGAAAAGGCACATAATTTAACTTCCCAGCGTCCACATGGCATTGTGGGGAGCTCCAGTTGCGTCTCGAACGCTTGCATTCCTAGATTGTCTATATTCGAACAAAGAATTCATCCAGGGTAAATCGGAATAGAATACGTCGAATCACCACAGGAATGCTGACCGGTGACCTGTCCAACAACCCCCAAAAAAGGCGGCGTTAATGAAGCGCCGCCCTCAAGTAAGGCACCGAGTTCCTTGATCGATTTTCAGAACTGCAAAAGGCGAGGTTCCTTTGGAAACAGGACCGGCACAAGGGGACTGCAACTCCAGATCACGACCCGCAGTCGTGTCCGAGATCATAACCAATAAAGCTCTAGGAAGGTAAGCTGGGAGACGAAACGTCCAATTAAGAAAAAGAAACGTCCAGTGACGGGAAGGTGATACATGGCAACGAAGATATGATTCATGAAAATTGAGGGTGTGGCGGACGCCGCAAGGCGAGGCGATAATGGATGCAGCGAAAACCAGATCCGTGTTCAAAAACAACTCCAGTTCAACGGCCCTGCCAGTGCACGATCGACAAAGTTTCGCGGAGGAATTTACTGTACATCACGTGACGACGGGTCTCGTTACTGGCGGGTAAGTATTCCACAAACGGGGATACTCGATAGGCCATATGAACGTCACGAGCTTTGTTTCCACGCACAATCCTGTCAACCTCGTGCTCGGGGCACAGCGGGCACCAAGATTCCAGCGGTCAACTTGATCAGGAATCCTCGGCGCGGCGCTACTGCAAGTTGCGCTGAGTTTGAAAATCATGATTCAGTGCTCCGATCCCTCCATCTGGTACCGCGCATCGCTCAACTTTTGCTCGGCTTCTCATCATTTTCCATGCTTGCAAGCTCCGTTCATCTCCTTGATCCACCGAAAACTCGTATACTACACATGGCATGTGGTTGCCTGTCCATCGTCTAGTCTTGGTCAACTTGGTCAGCGAACAGGACAGCTTTGGCAATCTTTGGCCAACCGTCAAGTATTAATACCGATCACACATACATGGAAGTAGACTAAAACTGAATCTGCCTCGTTGGGTCTTTTCTGGATAAATACAGACACTGTAACGGTAAGATTATTTCACCGCAACTCAATCGATCTCAGCAGTCTTAACCTCACCCTTTATCTACCGCTTCTTGCTTCATGCAGGATCATCGCTTTGATGCTAGCCTGCTTCCTTTTCCAAGTAAACAAGTTACTTGATCATTGTCGCCGGTCACAGTGGCGTAGTTTACATCTCTCCGCTATCCGAATTGTCCATGCGCGAAATCTCGTCAAAACGCCACCCGGTTGCTCAAAGAACAACACAGGTGGTGCGTCTTCTCTCTCCTCTGGAAATGATGTATTAGCCTTTCAGTTAATGCCAGCATCAGATCAGATCGATACCCAAATACCGACCGCCACGGTCAAAGTCAGAAGGCAACTTACGCGCTCACCGCTGACGGCCTCTTGCCGTTGGAGCTCCAAGCGAGTGTACCAACAGTATCGCGCGAAACAAATCTCGTATACCCGCTCCTCGTCTCGCATGCTCTCTCACGTGCACGGTCAACGACTGCGCCTGCCAGGCAAGCAGGTCATTCGGGATCGGTTAGCCCTGGGTGACAATGATAAAGGTCTGGTCAAGCATCGCCTGGATTTCCGAGGATTTATGGGAGACTTGGAGAGTAGGTGTGTGGATCACAGGCGCTTACCCGTTGTGAGGAGGATTGTCGCTTGCGAGATACATTAAGAGAGGCGTGCCTTCGTTTGCACTCGTCGTGTCGCATACAAAGAATGTCCGCCTGGCAGTTAGATTCTGTGAGTGAATATGTTGGCACGGGAGGGATCGATCCCATGACTGGAAGACTTATTGTCAGTTCAGGCAAACGTAGATCGTAAACAAAAATAAAGGGGCAATTCTCAATCAGTGGGCACTGCGCTGCACAAAAACATTGAAACTTGACCGGAAGGCATGCGTGATGTCACGTACCTGGCATCATGGTGCATGAGCCAACCATCGAGGGATGGAGCGCAACAAATAAGAGCGAGCGATTCAACAAGGATCTAGCACGCGGTAGTCAGCCAAAAACACCACCCAGCAAACCATGTGGCTACATGACAGCATCCGGACATCGTCATAACAAACCTGTGTAATATATGAGTACTCGCGTTCCACGAAGATCGGGCTATATTTAATGACAGCTACCAACATCTCAAACCAAAAGGCTTCTTTGGGGTTGCTCTCGAGAGGCTCATGGGCTCTGGTCATCGCGCTTGGGCCATCTCTTGAGTGTTAACACTGGTCACACGTCTCTACATGGAAATAACCTATAGTGCTGGATCTGCCTCGTTGCTGGGTCTTTTCTGGATACCCGTCAACACTATGGAAAGGTGAGATCATTTCGCCGCAACTCGATCACCCTCGGCAGCCTTATCCACACCCTTTATCTACCACTTTTTGCCTCGTGTAGTTATCATCTCTTCTAACTAGCTTCCTTTTTCAAGCAAACACGTTACCCGATCATTGTCAATTGGTCACAGTGGCGTAGCTTACAGCTTTTCGTTATCTAAATTATCCGTGCACGAAATCTCGTCAGAACGCCACCCGGAGCAACAGGGATGATCCGTTCTGTCTCCTCGGAAATGGTGTATTAGCCTTTCAGCTAACGCTAGAATCAGATCAGATCGATGCCAAATACCGACCGCCACGGTCAAAGTGAGAGGAAACTTACGCGCTCACCGCTGACGGCCTCTTGCCGTTGGAGCTCTAAGCGAGTGTACTCCAAGACCATCAGTATCGCGCGAAACAACTCTCGCATACCCCGCTCCTCGTCTCGCCTGCTCTATCACGCGCACGGTCGAGGATTGAACATGCAAGGCAAACAGGATATTCAGGATCGGTTGTCATGTTGGTGTTTGCAAGGTAGCCCTGCGTAACAATAATAAAGGTCTGGTCAAGCATTGCCCAGATTTCCGAAGATTATAGGCGACTTGGAGAGTAGGTGCGTCAGTCACAGGCGCTTCCCTGTTGTGAAGAGGACCGCCGTTTGCAAGATATATTACGGGAGGGGTGCTTTTGTTTCCACTCGTGTTGAATCCAAAAAACGTCGACCTGGTAGTGAGGTTCTGTGCAGTGGATTCCGCAGGATATGTTGGCACGGGAGGGAACGAATACGCTGACGAGAGCAACATAGTCCGATTTTGCGTAAACATTTGAACTCTGGTGCATCAAGTTACCAGCATCAGCAGGACTAGCGCTGCACTCACAACGTCAATTGCCAAGAATCGATACCTGACTCTAGCAAGATGGAGTTTAGCAAGGAAAGCTAGGACCGACGAAGGTAGATTCCAACTTCCTCAGTCAGTGGGCTGCAACATTAAGCGGCGAACCTACCGTGGAGTTGACTGCATTGAACAACTCAGACGAAGACCCATCCACCAGCGATTACTGGTCACAGTTCATAGTGCAGATGCTGTTATTCGTCGTACCTAGGTACTTTGTTGGCGCGAACGTGGATAGCATGGGGTCAAAGGAGCTATCGGTGGCGGGATCGGAACTAGACACGTAGAGACCGCATTCAGCGTTGGGGCGACAAAAGCCATGATCCTCCCGACGATCCTACCATGTAGGTTGCGATCTGAAGCAATCCTAAACCAGTCGACCCCACCGCTGTCTGAGGAGGCGTTACTCCCATCCAACGCATTCAGCAAGCCTGCACTAAACTGCGGCCCGGTAACCTCCTCCGCTCGTTCCAATGTCGAGGTTATGGATCTGCGAGCTAGACCCGCTCAGGATGTCGGGCACGTACGAAGGTAGTTAGCTTCGACATTGGCAAGGTAGATTTTCCAGGCCTGCGGGATGACTTGCGATTGGCGAACTTGGACATACGCGGCTTCGGAGGGGGAGAGGGTCTGATTTCCAGGTGATCCCGATGCAAACGGGCATGTAGTCCTGCGGGTAGGCTCCTGCCACTGGGTGTACACCTGCAAGGAAATGCCCTGCACTGCGACTAGCCATGACGGCAACGATAACAGACAAAGCCAGATGGTGACGTTAGTTACCATGATCCCCAACATCACACTCGGGGTCAATCAAGAGGGAAGGGAGATAAGAGCGGATAGGAGGTGGGTCGCCTCGTCCGAGTCTCTACGCTTGATTTATAAATGTTAAGACGCCTCCAGACTTGAAGCATGAGACGTATACGACGATCAAAGAGTTCCTCCTCAAGTCAGTAGGCACTCCTGTACACAAAACCCTAAGCCATAATTGAAATTTGACTGAAAGACAGGCCCGATGTCACACCTGGAACCATGATGCAGAATGATCGGGAGCGTAACCAACGAGAACGAGTGAGTCTACAAAGTGAAGATGTAGTCGGGTAGTCCCGCCGAAAGCATTGTCAAGCAGCGACGTATGTGGTCCGCTTGACAGGCATCCGGGTATCAGCCTCCTCAGTGTCTCATCTTCCAAATATAAGCTGCCAGCACATACAAGAATCGTGGATTCTCACAGACACCATAACGGACCATCATGCGTAATGGCAGAGTACTCGCTGTCGAAGGTACCATTTGATGACAGCTGGCACCAGAAGTCCCTTGAGACTCGCTGAATTACGTTCTCGCCTTGCAAACGATGACAGCGTAACCCAGATTTAAGGAATAAATCTGCGAGCATTGATGTGAAGGTATCGTCTAAGACTGTCATTGGAGCGGGTGTTCCCGGACAGTCGACGCATAAAAAGGGGTGGTCAATTACGGAAGGTCGTGCCGCAGACTCTTTCCAACCTCCTGGCGTGTAATTGCTCTTGAACTGACCACCGCGATCCACCCACAGATCGTCCACTGTCGTCTCTGTGGGCAGCCAGCTCAGTTACTCTTTTCCTTGCCTTACTGGTAAGAAACCTTATCGAACGTGCCATCCAGCATTCATTGATCGTGCGCAGCACCTTGGCACTGGGTATACTCTAGTTTGGACAAGGAGTTATGGCTCCACCAGTAGCTGTATACGTTGTTGCAGCTGTCGTAGGCATAGCAGCGGTATTCGCATTCAAAGAGGTTCGCTCATGTTCATTATACGCTCTCTGCATCCCTAACGAAGAAACACGTGCACTCACACGCCCCTCATTTTTCGCTTCTCGCCTTACTTTCTTTATCCTCCAGTTTGTTTACGAACCGCATATAGCCCCCACCCTCGAAGCATGGGCTGAAGACTTTTTCGAGCGGAGGCGCACGGGACGCAACAGACGTGCGAGTACTGTTCCAGTCAGGACATCCCGTCGTCGTGGTTCATCATCTTCCTCCAATTCATCACATCACGACAATGATCCTCAGAGAGATCGGGGTGATAGTGATAGAGTATTGGGGCCGAACGATTTCTCTGTGGATGGGTTCGAGCTAGAAGCGCTCGCTTCGAGAGAGGTAGATGAATGGCGAAATGAGGTACTCAGGAGCCAGCAGAGGTCACAGAATGGCCTGAGAAGACGAAAAACGAATCGACCCAGGGATGGTTTTGATAGTTTCGACAGCACGAGCACAACTCTAGACGAGGTGAGTGCCCGACGTAGCCGTCCTTACTTCCTGGAGCCCTCAATCCAGTTGTCACAGTCATTTACATCTCTTACGCACACCCCACTCGCATCAACACACGTCATCTCGAATGTTTCGTCCCCAATCACGCTTAGTACGGCGTCACTACCTCAGACACCGACTCGTCGCCTCCGGTCTGGATCTCAGTCGACGACGACTCAAGGGGACACTGGTACATTGTTCATAGCTCCACACTCTCCGCCCTCCCCTATTCATGAGATACCAGTGATGACGGAACCCCGCGGCTCCGCTGTTCCGACACCCCGTCCAACCGCCAATAGTGGCCATCTTGACGTCACCTCCCCGTTCCCACTTGTTATCCCCATCGCTGACCGCCGTTCACCCGCAACCGAGGCTGCTCCACACCCCTTGCCATTCACTCCAACTTACCAAGTCATAGCTAATGATTCTCCATTTGGGCCCCTCCTTCCAGACACGCCACGTTCAAGCGCAGATATGTACGGAGAGAGGCCGTTCTCTCCGATTACGAGGGTGATGGGATCCTCGTCTGGCATTGTGTCTGCTGCTGGGTCAAAGGGGACGCTCTTTTCTAGGGCCAATTCTATAAGTTCAACCCGTACGCTTGGAAGTTCCAGAGTGCTCAGGAAACCTAGCGGACTCGTAAATGAAGTCCCAACGAGTGGCTCCGAGGACGGCAGCGACGAAGAAAACCATCCTCTTGCTTCCACGTCTACTTTCACACTAGCGGACCCGAGTCGCGGAACAAATGGATCGGTCATTTCATCTCTCTCGGAACGGTACCCAGCACCACCTACACCCCCTGTAATCGTTTCCCCACCTGCATCTTCTATCGGTGTCATCTCAGCACCTTCATCACCCCGCAGTGGGGGATCAGAAGTTGTGGTGCACCATAACACTATAACCACAGAATCGCATTCTCCCTCTCACTCCCTCCCTCAGACACATTCTTCTTTGCCCTTGCTTCGGTTGCCCTCAGATTTGTCGAGCCCAGGTCTGATATCTCGATCGCGATCCTCAGCACATTCAGCAACGTCTCCAGCTCTCTCTTATGTCTCTTTCCTTTCCCCGATGCCCATTAGCCGTGGTGCGTCCGAGTCCGAAGGGGACGAGTTCTTGTCGGTCGCCAGTGAGGATAGCGATTGGAATATATCGCCTGCGACAACAAGCGGACGCACGGGGCCCGCGCAAGACAGGGCGCACAACCCATTCCTCGATTTTGAGTATCTGACACACTCTGGCAGAGGGAGCGGTTCTGAGCATGGGGACGAAAGCGAGGGGAGTGAGGTACTAGTTTCTGACCTCGGACAGGAAGGTGAGAGTGAGGTGGGCAGTGACAAGAGCTGGGGGAGCGCGAGGAGGCATTAGATTGGGAGGTGAGGATGTCTTGGTAAATTGAGCAAGGCAAGCCGATACAGACGCTCTCTGGAGTCTGCTTTGCTTGCAACGACGTGTTGTGTTTTCTTTCAGGTAAATTTCGGGCATTTGGTACTTTCTTTTGCTTGGTTTGCTGTCTTTTTTTTTGCCGTGTAATTACTTGTATCACCAACGCGCACTACCCAGTTCGCAACCTCTGTAGATTAGCAGATGAGTCCAGATGTCTATAGATGTCTGATAGGTTGACGTGCGCGCCCAGAGATGTCCAATGCAAAGGTTTTGACTATTAACTAGGTGTATACCTTTACGTCGAAATATAGCGCAATTATATATACTTTCAGCAAATTGCGGTCTATGATTCGTGGTTCTATCAGTGGTTCGGGTGTGTTCGTTTAGTCCTTGCGTGCTCGCTTCTTGGAAGTAGTGTTCTGCATCTCGACGTCTTCGTTGGCCGTGGCGAAGTAGTCCAACGATCCCTTTGGGTCAGCCTTGATCGTCTTACTACCTTCGGTCCAGCCGGCGGGGCAGACCTCCCCATGCTTTTCCTACAGGACTGGATTACAAACGATTCCACACAAGATTATCACACGAACCGTAAATTGGAACGCCTGCAACAGTCGAACGGTTTCTTCGACAGAACGACCGACTGGCAAGTCATTGACCGTGATCTGCCTGGAACCATGTGATGAGCCACATTGAAGGTACGACGGGTCCCGGTATTCGCATACCTTACGATGCCCTTTGGATCGATAATGAAAAGACCTCGGAGAGAAATACCCTCCTCCTCAATGAGAACATCGTAGTCACGCGAGATTTGCATGTTCCTGTCGGAAACCAAAGGGAGTTTCAAGTCGGGACCAAGACCGCCCAGCTTCTTTGGTTGTTGAGCCCAAGCAAAGTGCGAGAACTGGGAATCAGTCGAGACACCTGTTAAACGTGAGTAGCCGTTGTTCCTATCTTGGAGGACTACCGACCGAGGACGACAGCATCCAACTCCTTGAACTGAGGAAGGGCATCATTGAATGCAAGAATCTCGGTAGGGCAAACGAATGTAAAGTCCCTGTGGCGACACCGCTCAGCTCATTGTAACAATCACTCCAGACTGATTGGAGACTTACATCGGGTAAAAGAAAAGAACAACCCTGTGAAAAAAAAGTTGAAACCAAAGCCGCCGCCAGAATTAACAAGTCCTACCATTGCCCCAAGTAATCTGCGAGAGATATGTCTTTGAACATACCCTCAATGACGGCTGTCGCCTTGAATGCTGGGGCGGGACGTTGAACTCGAGCGACCATGGCAACCAAGGATCAAGCTGTGACAAAGAGCAGGAAGAAATGAAATGGTGCGACGACGGCGCAATTTATTTCGCGTCGCCCGGGACGTGTTATGTACGCTTGTTTTGTTCCCGAATTTGGATTCCTTCACATAGTTCACGTAAGCGAACGAACTCGAAGCCTCTCTCTATCTGTGAATCATGAGACTGTGATTGCGCTACTTCGCTGAGGGTCGGCCGCCAATCATGCATACGGCCTCTGTGATACTGCGCATACAACTACGAGCCTGCTTTTCTTCCGTATAAAATTCTTGTGGCTGGTTTATGCTCATTCCGGCAGGGACACCCTGCCTAACACCGCTGGCCGTGACACACACCCTAAACCTCATTTCTGCCTCCTAGATCTCGAGACAAATCCCGGTTCTGGAGGTATTGTCTCTCCTGCGATCAGCGATCAATCAAAGCGAACTGGTATGTTGTGCATAGTATGGGCTTAATGCGGAGACTGATGAAACTGGATTAGTCCCCGTTGGGCGCGAATTTCCGATGGTAAACGCCAGTATTACGAAATAAGCATAGCGCCGCAACAGCAAACATTCAAGTCACCGAAATGACAGAGATCACGGAGCCGTAACATTCGAGCTAGGTTGCAACCTTTGAACAATTTTGCTACTGGACTTTTTCTAGTTTTCCCTCCACCCGCGTCTGTTTCGCCCAGGTCCTCAGCGAGTGAACCAGCTGCTTCCTCTGAATCTGAGTATCTGGGGTATGGTATTTTTGTTCCTACATTAGTTAGCGAAACGACGAAGATTGTGTTTTGATCAGGCTTGAGGATGGCCAGACTAACGACCTCTATGTAGAACAATCACACTCCCATATGTGGCTGCAACAAACCTTATTCAGACCCACTGGCAGTTCATGCACGTGCGTGATTACAGACTGACTCGTTACTCTGTCCTGCCGGTTCCATCACACACCGATTCAATGGCATCTGACTCCATAAAGCCATTACCGGTAGGCAGAATATCTCTGTCAGCATTAAGTCAACAGTTTGAGCCACGGCCAAAGTCTGAATCATCTCGCCGACGCGATGCCGTGGTCCGTGCGTCAGTGTACAGGTAGTGGTGTCTGCAGTGCAAAGTTGTGTCATATTCGATGCGAGGAAAAGACTAATTGTTAGGGGCTTTGATGGAGTCAGTGATGTGATGAGATATTCCCCTACATATGTATCAAGTCGTTCACATTCCTCCAGCGAATTTCTCCTTCCCCACTAGTACACAGCACGGAGCCGGTATTATTGGCAAGCCGACTGGGACACGTGGTGATATCACCTTACTCTCCCTCACCAGCTGATGATGGCATGCCCACCGAGATCATCGGACCGGCTTACTACCTGATAGCCTCATCGACATAGAAGGGTAGTGCACATCTCTGGGCCAGACCGGTTGTTCGTACCACAATGAGCGAACCAATACTTCTCGGAGATGGTCGTGGGGCTGGGGACCTCAAGGTAATGGCTGTTGCAATGCCCGACATCCCCCCGCTCTCCGTCGGCTACAGACTATCTCCAGAGCAAACGACTTTCTTCAAAGAGCAGACCGGAATTGACGACGATGAAGCGCTTAAGAACCACATCCTGGAAGTGAAAGAAAGGGCAAACAAGGTCACTGCATTTGTACTCGTCGAAAACAGAAAGTGAACCCATTGCAGGTTTTCCCATATCCTTGCATACAGGTGATGACCTTCCTCGAGTGAGTTCGACATCGAGATCTTCGCACGTCCTAATGTACTTGCTGATGTACTACCCCCAGGCATGGAATGGCGATCCTACCAGTGTACGAAAGTGTCCTCAAGCTCGGCCGAGAACGTCCGGACGGGATTTTGCTGGATATTGGAGCTTGCTGTGAGTCATCCA
>JBBPRV010000342.1:0-22545 GCA_038093235.1 Boletus harrisonii
GGGAATAGGGCATAGGGTAGAAATGGAAATGAAAGACATAAGGCCAACACACAGTGTGGCAGAATGGAAGAGAAGCATAAACGTGAGGGAAACATGTGTATCAAAGAATGGAAGGGAAGCGTGATCGGACGCTTCTGTGAAGAGGTGAAACATAAAGTGTGAAAAGGGAGAAGATGAGAAGTCTCATGTGTGAATCAGAAGCAAGGATGAGTAAGCAGCACGAGATAAGGGTGAAGGACAAGAATTGTCTGTTGGAATACATGGAAAACGATAAGTCCAAGAAACATAGGGGTATGGGAATATACTGATTGTAACACTCTCCACCACATTTCCCTTCTCCCTTCCTTTGTCTGGCTTCTTAAAACCTCCTTTTCTCGACTCCATGACCCACTTCTTGTAGAAGTTGCAGTTGGTGGAGTTGTGTGTGGCCGACAAGTGGTGCTCACCCCAGGTGGAGGAATTTGGAGGTCGAGTAGAGGACTTTGTTGGCCCGGAGGCATGCATTGCTGACTCTGAGTGTCTAGAGGGATACAAGAGGGCATCCTTGGTGATGATGCAGGTTTCTACTGCACTGAAGGTGAGCTTACTATCCTCCATAGTATTAATGAGTGAAGATTTGAACACTCCCATTCCAGAGCTTTCAGAAGGGAGTTTAGGCATCAGAGAGATGCTCCTGTATGATGCCATGGGCCCTTTTGTCACATTCCTGCCAGTCGTGGATATCTGAAGCTGTGACTCCAGTAGCTCTGAGGGTGGGTTGCTGATCCATTCTGGCAACAACTCTGTAGACTTTACTGCTTTGGGGTTTTCAAGTTACCTTGACCTTCCACAGTGGAAAGGTTTCGGGTCCAGTCAGGATTTTGTTACTGAGGATGGTGTTAGACGACATGTCTGTTGTCAGGAGAAAAACTTATTTTCTGACAGGTGTCAGACAGTCATTTAGCCAAGGCAGAGTATTTTCTGACAGGTGTCAGATGGCCATTAGCCAGGGTAGAGTATTTTCTAACAGGTGTCAGATGGCAGTTTAGCCGAGGTTCATTCAGAGTGAACGGGGAGTTGTTGTGCTGAGGAATGCGTGAGTGTTGAGTTGTTTCGAGCTTGTCTGATTAGCTTGCACCAACAGGGCTCATAACCTAACAAGAATCGAAGGTCTGAAGCAGAGTGGAGCTAAATAGACTAAATAGACCAGAGTAGACTGGAGCTCAGCTGCTGCCAAAAAGGGCAGAAACGACTAGATAGTATTTACCTAAATAGACCAGAGTAGACCAGAGCTATAATACATGAGTTTTAGTGGAGGTAATAAGTGTTGGTAACTGTTACAACTGGTTCGGATAGAAACGATCATAGCCTTAGTCAATCAAAGGATCAAAGATTTGAGGTAGTCTTTGACTAGTAAGTTGTAAGATCAAAGGTTCAAGGTAATATACGACTGAGCAAGTCATAAAGTCAATGGTTCAAGGTAAACTACAATTCAAAGGATCGTAGAGTCAAGGGTTAGGGGTAAGCGTCCACTCAGAAGTAGAATGAGGACTTTCGAGAGGTTCAAGAAAGTGAAGTAAGATGTATTCCTAAGGAGGTCTAACTTAGGGAGACATCAAGGTATTGTTGGGTTTAAGTACAGTTGGAGAAAGAAGATGACTAATCAAAAGAAAATGGAAAGAAAGTCATAGAACGTTTAAGAAGTAACTTCATGGGAGAAAGAACTGAGAGAAGCGAGAAGGAGGGACTCATGGTTGAACACGAGGAGATAAGACAAGGCTGTGGTGGAACACAAGAGAACATGACAGAACATTTGAGTAACGAGAAGGAGTGTTTGAGAAAAACAAAAAAAAAGCAAGAAAAGATTGAATCGTAACATTACCCCCGCACTATGGTCAAATCCACAATGAAGACAACTGAAGGTCAATATACCCACCGCAGGGGGATCCCGTCATGTTGGCTACAGCAGTGTTGGAAAAGTTGTCGTAATTGTCATATTCTGGGAAAGGGGAGCGACAACGAGGAGGAGGGACAGGGAGGGCGCAATGGGAGTTCCGAGAGGAGGAGGAAGAGTGGGACCCTCTAGAAGATGGGCAAGAGGAGGTAGAGGAGGGACAACAGAGGGGGCAAGCACGGGCGGCGTGGCCCCCCCACAGGACTGTGCCCCCATCAATGAGGAACGCGAATCCTGTTATCACGTGATGGTGTTCCTGAGTGGCACCATCTGTGTCAGCATACCCGATGAGACCGCACATCTGCATGCCATATGTGAGCATCCAGCCTTTCATACCAACGAGGTAGTGGTAGATCCGCTTGACGGCTTCCCAATGGGCCCAGCCTGGATTGCCATTGAACTGGCATACATACGATGTGGCGAAAGCTATGTCTGGTCTCGTGCCCACTATGAGGTAAATGAGAGAGCCAGTGGCTTGACAATACGGGATGTTGCGCATTTGCACAGCTTCGCTCGCCGCCCGTGGGCTTTGTGACTCGGATAGGTGGGCATTGGGGTCGAGAGGTGTGGTGATCAGTTTCGCATCAGAGAAGTTGAATTTGGCAAGTATCACATTGATGTAAGGTTCTTGGGAGAGTGAGATGGTGCGGGTGTTGCGGTTGCAAGTGATCTTCATTCCTAATAGCCAGCTGATGGGTCCTAGGTCCGTTATACGGAAACGTGCCCCGATCTCGGCTTTAAACTCTTTGACGAGAGTCTTAGAACTCCCTGTGATGGTGCAGTTGTCAACATGTAATGCTAGGATTAAAATGTGTGTGCCTATGAGCACGATGAAGACGCCCCAGTCCAATTCCATCCGTTTGAACCCTAGGGCGGCTAGTTCTTTCAAAAGTCGCTGGTACCATTTCAGCCCGCCTTGTTTGGATCCGTAGAGGGCGACGCAAAGTTTGGCGACGAGGTCCCGGGCGCATTTATCGAAACCAGGTGGTAATTCCATGTAGATAGCCTCATTGTCATCCAGCTTGCCGTTGAGGAACGCGCTGTGGAAGTCAAATATGTCAATGTCCCAGTCTTGTCTGGCTGCGATGGCGAGGATAAGGCGGATCGATGCGAGCCGTACGACAGGTGCGTACATTTTGTCGTAGTTGATGCCAAGGCGTTGTGTGAATCCGCGTGCCACCAGTCGGGCCTTGTATTTGTCGATTTCACCTGCTGCGTTCTTTTTGATCTTGAAGACCCATTTGCAGCTTACGATGTTCGTTCTCGACAGCCGCTCAACGACGTTCCAGGTATGCACTTGGTCCAAACTCTTTAACTCCGCATTGATCGCTTCTTCCCAGTTTCTCCAGTCCAGCCGTTTCCACGCCTCCTCTATTGTCTCGGGTTCCAGGCCTTCCATATCAGCAACACCAGCAGCCATGGTGTAGGTTGCATTATCATGGTCAAATTCCCAGGCACCGGTTGCCATGTCGCCGTTATCGGTGTGGTCAGTTCCCACATGGTCGTTGTGAGTTTCCTCTCTCTCTCTGCTCTGACCTTCGACAGGTTGCATACCGTGCGGGAATAATGGGCCACTGCTCCGTCCATCATGGGTGCTTTCACTGTTGCGTAGTGCGTGCATGTATGGCGACTCCGTGCATTGTTGGCTCGAGTGTCTTAGCTCGTTTTGTGGGGCCGCTATCTCGAAGTTGTCACCGAGGTGGTTGTGCTGTAGTTGGGGAGCTGGGGGATCCTTAGAGCCAGTTCAGAAACGAAATCCAACCCGAAAACCTGTGTGAAAAACCCCAAAAAGAATCCACAAGGCTGATCACATCAGCGACCACATCCAAGCGGAGCTCCAACCTTCGCTTCGCTAACCAGGCAGGGCACCATGGCCGACCATATGGACGAAGAGGAGATCGGTGAGGAGATGGGGGTAGAAAGGTATGCAGGGGTTGAGGAAGATACTGATGATGAGATCGACGAGATCGATGATAGGCGTGTCTTGGCTCATATTCTCGCACAGTACCATACTCAACTTGCTGCTTTATCTGCCGTCTCACTGGACATCTTTCAAGAGATCGTACAAGCTAGTACTGAGAGAGCTAAGCCAATCCCCTACCATACTTCCATCCTCTCGGGTGCGGGCTGGGTTGCAGAGCTCCTCAACGGCCATCAAGAAAGGATTCGGACCGAGCTTGCGGTCCACAAGCATGTATTCAAAATTTTGTTGAACGAACTGCAGGAGCATGGCCATACCCATTCCAAACACGTTACTCTCGAAGAACAGCTGGCGATATTTCTGTATGCGTGTGTCACTGGCTTATCAACCAGGCATATTGGAGAACGTTTCCAGCGTTCCAACGGTACGATCTCCAAGTGCGTTGATTCATTCTTATCTTGTGTACTGCTGACAGCGATGAGCAGATACTTCAAGAAAGTACTGTTTGCGTTTTCTTCGTCTGGCATCTACACAAAATATGTTCAGCTACCACACGAGAACGACCCCGTTCATCCCTCTATCCGCAACAATCCCAAATTCTACCCTTTCTTTCAAGATGCCATAGGTGCCATCGATGGGACTCACATTGCATGCGCCCCAGCTGCAGATGAAAGAGACGCCACACGAAACCGCAAAGGATTCACCTCTCAAAACTGCCTCGTTTGCTGCGACTTCGACATGCAGTTCACATACGTACTCAGCGGCTGGGAAGGATCGATGGCAGACGCGTCAGTTTACCATGACGCACGGACAACAGACTTCACTATCCCCGATGGAAAGTACTACCTCGCTGACGCAGGGTATCCAAACTGCCCGCAGCTGCTGGTTCCATATCGTGGACAGCGCTATCACTTGGCTGAGTGGGGGCGTGCACACGTGCGGTAAGCTCTCCCCCGCTTGAACTTTTGACTCAACGATAACAGTTACCTAGACCTGTGAGTGCACAAGAATGCTACAACCTCCGCCACGCCCAGCTGCGCAACGTTGTAGAGCGCATCATCGGTGTGCTCAAGCGCCGCTTTCGGATCCTCGTCATACCTCCCGAGTATGCGATGGACATTCAGGCCCGCATCCCCCCAGCTCTGTGCTGCATTCACAACGTCATCCGTAGGTGGGACCCTGTGGAATTAGAGGATATGGAACATGTTGTAGCTGTTCCATCTTCATACGAGTCGGTTGGCTCACTCGCTGACGGTGTACCCACCAACGCTGAGCGTGATCGGATGTCCGCGATGCGGGAAAGAATTGCGAATGATATCTGGATTAGTTATACTGCAGAACGAGCCCGCAGGGGGGAACCGATATCTACCTAGCTATCATGTTGTATTCGAAGTAGTCTATCGTTTGTTTTCGCTCCACGATCGTTTGATACAAAACATGGATTGAACATTGTAAAGACAACAGTAAAACATATGGAACATATTGTATGTTAGCAGAGTTCAAGCATTGCGCCTCATCTCTTCAATCCCATCCTGCAACCATGCCTGTCGAGCAGCAGCCAGCCCAGGTGCTGTCGTTAGTTGTATGTATCCATCGGCGAAGTCGTGATTGTCGTGAAAGCGCTTGAAAAGAAGGACGACGTCGGATGGGGGAATGACAGTCGCATCCATCTCCACGAGCTTCTTCCTTGCCGCCTGAACGATTGGGTGGGAAGCAGAAGCGCTGGCCTTGGCATCCAAGGCAGAAACTGCATTTTGGATGAGACCGCTTTGACCCGAGATCGACTCACACATGTTCTCCAACTTCTCGAACTTTTCACCTAATTGTTCGCGTGTGAGTGCCACCTTTCCTGTGCGTCGTTTTCGAGTCGATGAGGTGCTGAGTGCCGAAGCCGATAACGTGCTGGATACGACAGAACGGTCATCATCATCCGTTTTCCGTTTCCGAGATTGTTCCATACGAGCGGAAATACTGGAGGACGGTTTCACTGAGCTGATAGATGAACCGTTAAACGAGGATGGGGCAGTAGGGGGAGTGAAGGATGTTGGTGTGCGGGGGACATTGAGATTTGGTTGCCATTCGAAGGCCGTGTTGGTATAAGTGCAAGTTGAGGAGGAGGGGCCGGTGGAACCAACAGACGATCCGGGATATGACGGCGGCATGAAAGTACCCGAGGACTGATGGGCGAATTGGTTGGCTGATGGCCGCACCGGTTGCGGAATGGAGGCCATCGTTGCATCGGTATCGGTAGCCCAGAACCCGGCGTTGGCACCGTTCACACTGTCTGGGGTGGTGTATAGTACGGTGTCCTGCAAGGTAGACGGTGCCCCAACAGTGCCGATACTTCCCCCTCCGCTGTCACTCTCGCTGGTGGGGGTTTCCATGCTGGGCCCTCCAAGAGACTGCGGTGCGCTGATGGCTAACGCGGAAAAGCGGTTTAAGCCCTTCCCCTTTGAGGGCATGAGCTCTTTCATCTTCCCGTAGTGTGGCCAGCCCTTGTTTCGGAAAGGGCCCACATCCTTGTTTTTCTGTTGAAATCGCCGTTAGTCCACGATGCACTCTCTGATTAAAACATACCTTGATAAGATCGTTCCACATATCCTCGTTTTCAACACCGATATTAGCCCCTAGCTCGAGCGTATATGCGAACCCTGATTTACTGCAAATGAACTCTACAGCTTCGAATGTCTTTCGGAGCTGTATATAATATCAGATATCGGCCGAGTATGGATTAGTTAGCCAAAAACCACATACCCTTTTCCATTTATCCTTGCATGCCTTGGAAGTCTTCGGTGCCCCTTTGCTGGGGTTGCTGAGAGCGGCAGCAACAGTATTCCAAAATGACGCCTTAAAATTGAGGCCCTCGCCTGCTGACGCCCTGTGGGTGGCAACAAGATCGATGAGGGTATTGGTATCGGCATCTGACCATGATGCTTGCATGCTGCTGGGGTGGGATGGTGGAGATACACCCTTGGAAGGTGATTGCATGGATTTGCGAGCCATATGGACGGAAGAGATTACGCAGGCAGGAGCGAAGCGAAGGTTGGAGCTCCGCTTGGATGTGGTCGCTGATGTGATCAGCCTTGTGGATTCTTTTTGGGGTTTTTCACACAGGTTTTCGGGTTGGATTTCGTTTCTGAACTGGCTCTAAGTATTTCGCATCCAAACATTTTGGTGCAGGTCATCATCTTCAGTCTTAGTCAGCACTTTTTACTCTGCTTAGCACTTAATTATCTATCCACCATGGCCAATCCTCATCATGACCACTGTTCTGATTATATGGAGCCAGATTTTGAGGAAGCCTGCCTCCTTTTCATTGTGGAAGGTAAAATGGATGAAGAAGCCGCTGTGCTACTTAGCAACCTCTGGGACTTCAATAACACCAATGCCATCAAAGCCTGAGACCATCAGCATGCAGAAGAAGCTCAAGCACTGCTTAAACAGAATGAGCAGGCAGAGCAGGACAAAGAGCAGCAGAGCTTGCTCCATGAACAGGAGGAAGAACAAGCTAAGCAGGATGAGCATAAAAAATACAAGAACAAGTTTGCTTCCATCCCTAATAGAACACTCCCATCCACAGGTCTACTCCTTTCCTCACAACAGGCCCTCACCAAGTTACGAAAAGGCAACTATGTTCTTCTCTACTTTTTCACTAACAAAGGCAACTGAGAAGCAGAAGATAATAGATCATGAGACAAGGACCTGCTCACTCTGATCCAGATAAACAAGGGCCCTACCTTCCAGACCTCTGCTTCTGCAAAGGCAAAGAAGCACAAAGTCAAGGATGAATACCTCTCTTGGAAGGAATTCAGCCAAGCTAACTACTGCATGATCACTGCGATGAAGTAGCAGGAATGGCCAGAAGAGAGAATTGATATGGTGTGTGACTGCTGGATTGCCTTCAAGATGCATACTTGAAGGCATGAACCCAGTGAATACTGCAAGAAGGCACTACTCCTCTATCAAGGCAGAGTGCACAGAGACTGGCACAAAATGCTAGACACTTCTGCTATGTTTTGCCTGCTCCCACTCAGGGAGGACCATTTGAATGAGTTCCACCAAGAACTCTTAAACAATGCCTACACAGCCAAAATCAAGGCAGTTTTGATAGTGGGTATTTTATTTTCACCACTGCCACTCACACAATCTAACAACTGAGCTTTCACTTCACCCCCCTTTCCTTCCTCTTTTGCATTCCCTTTTCATACCCATCCTGGCTTCATATGTGGGTGTCACTCCATCCATGTGGATTTTGTCCAGGATGCAGGAACAGCATGTCAACACCTCATTTTTTTTCTTGCATCATACCCCATCCAATCTCCCTCAACAGACACAGATTCTTTACCTTCATGGCATGTCTTCATTCTGCCCTCAACCCTTTCCTCTCTCTTTTTCTGTGGGCACCATCAGTCCAGTGCTCATGCGTCACAGCCCTCCCACCTAGCCAAGTGCCCTCTCTCTCCTTCCATCAGAGAGCAAGCAGACAGAGCCTACTCTAAGAGGCCTCATTCCTTTCAGAACAATGCACAGACAAGTAGCTTTGCTGGATCCTTCCCTCCCAATACACCCATCATTTTGCCAATCTATGCCATCTACATTAGGCACCAGAGACATAGCATGCTGGTCATACAATGCCCAGCCAAACGAACCTGAAACAACAAGTTTGACACTCACTGTGAAAGGGTCAACACAGCCATCTGTACCAGAAATGGTGGCACCATCCTGTGCAGTCTCTGGCAGCATGACATTGGTTGCCACAAGAAGCATGACCATATGCACCTCTGCTCTGGCTGTGGAGCCCTCACTCATGGCATCAGCAGTTGTCCTCAAGCACAGAAAGTTCCACCCATGAACACCATATAAAGCTAATGCATGGGAGTAGGCTTTAAGACAGTCAGACCTGATTGTTTGTTTTCCCTCCATCATACACAGTCTTCATCTTGGCTTCATTGTAGGATACTCTATTATCACCTATGTATAATCCCCTCCAAATAGCACTTCTATTCCCCTTCATCAGAGCAAATTTGAGGACATAGTAAACAAAGAAATTGCCAAAGGTCGATACATTAGCCCTTTTTCCTTAGCAACTGTTGAAATGCTCCTAGGACCATATCAAACCTCCCCCTTATCTCTAATTCCCAAATCTGGATGACCAGACAAATTTAGACTTGTCCAAAACTTCTCCTTCCCCATTAATCCCCCCTTTCATTTTCCCAACCCATCTATTAACAATGTCATTGATACCAATCTCTCCCCCTGCACCTGGGGCAAGTTCTCAGTCATCTCCCTTCTCATCTTGCACCTTCCATCAGGCTCCCAAGTGGCAACAAGGGATGTTGCGGAAGCATATTGAATAATTCCACTTCATGCCTCACAATGGCCAGCCACAGTTGTATGTTTATCTGAAACTCACACTTGCATAGACATCTGTGTCATCTTTGGCTCCTCCTTCTCCTGCAGTGCCTATGAGCTAATTGCTGATGCAGGAGTGGAGATCCTCTGAGTCAATGGCATTGGCCCATTAGACAAGTGGGTTGACAACCATATTTTTGATACCTTGACTGACTCAATCATCTACATCAGTTTTGTCTGGGATCTCAAACAACAAATGGTCACACTCAGTGAGATCAAAGTTGAAAAATATGCCAAGGCCATCAATGAGTGGCTAACACACCCCAAACACTGGCACATGCTCAAACACATGCAGGAGCTATATGGCAAATTACACTATATGGCCTCCATCATATCACAGGGCTGTGCCTACCTCACAGGATTAGAAAGCATTCTTTCAACATGCACCAAGCTCCCTTTCCTTCTGCACCACCCTGACAAAAGCATTCAAAAGGACCTTCTTTGGTGGTGCAACAGAATCCTCACTGGCGCAGTCATTCAACATTTTCCCCCCAACCACTTTACTTAACTCCCCACCTTCTCAGATGCCAGTTCTGGCCTTGGAATTGGCATTGTCATTGGGTCAAGATGGAGAGCTTGGAGGCTCCATGCAGACTGGAATGCCCACTGAGGCAAGAAAGACATTGGTTGGGCTGAAGCTGTTGGATTTGAGTTGCTCGTCTGTGCTCTTGAATCTCTACTGGACCAACCAATAGGGCTCATCGTACATGGAGACAATACCAGTGTCATTGAAGGCTGGCACATTGGCAGACACCACAACCTCACAGTCAACTCCATTTTCAAAAGTATCCATACTTTCCTCAAATCAGCCCAGCACATACAATCTGTCCTACCCTGCTATGTTGCCAGTGCAGACAACTCCACCTAGGCAATGGCGTGGATATGAGTAACCCACATGGGTTGTGGGTGTGGGTATCTGGTTGGTGTGGGTGTGGGTTGGCTTCTTGGATACCCACACCCACACCCACACCCATGGAGTGGGTATGGTAGAAATCCATATTTGTGGTATATGCTTAGGCTTAATATTTGAGTTATTCCTAATGTAATTTTAATGTTGATGGATTGTACTCTACTCCTCATTCTAATATAGCCCTAACCCTGATTATAATCATAACCTAATTCTAATCTGTGCTAATCCTGATCCTGATCTACCCTAAATAGTCTCTAAGATTGCATAGCATTAGTATACAGATTTACTAGTAGGCCAGTAATCAGCTGGAATTGGCAAGAGTCAGGAATGGTCATTAAAATCAATCACTGTATAGTGACTTCACTGACAATGAACCCAGGCTGGCACAACCAGTTCAATAAAAACCATCTTGAATAGTCCTTGATCAGTTGCAACCATGTTAAAACTAGTCATTTGAAAGAGTAGTACCTTTCTATATAATAGCGTGAGAATCACGCTTATGCTTAGTCAGTCGGGTTGTAGCACATGCCATTGGCTCTCCAAAAATCCCTTAGTCATGTGATTCAGCCCATGGGATGCAGAGATATGCTCATTTTTCAGAAGCATGTCAAAATATACATTTGTTAGTATTTTACATTAATGAACTGATTCCTTCAAATTCCTTTGGATTTTGTGGGTACATACTACCCATCATGGGTATGGGCATGGGTCAGACAACAGATACCCATGGGTATATCTATGCCATTCCCTAAGGTCCCCACTGACCCTTCCTCCAGGGGAATTTATGGCCCCTCTCACCTCTTCCTACCTCCCATGATCATCCCTGAGTACACTCAGGAGTTCCTCACTGATTCCACCCTTCTTCTCTTGGGAGCTACAGTATGTGAGGGCAAATACTTGTCCTCCACCACTAGAACTCTTGACAAAGTACACACCCAACAACAAGAAATTGAGCATGCCTGAGTAGAGGCCCAGCTTGAGGATGAGCTCATCATCCACATCCTCCAAAATGATTGAGTCTGTTTCCTCACATTTTAACTCACCCTTGCCTTCCTCCATCCTCAGCACCACAAAATCATTCACAGAACACAAACCTCATCCATATACCCCCAGCCTTCACCCACTTCCTTCCCCAAACAGACCCCACTGCCTAGCCAAGGACAGACTATGGCTTTGGATTCCAGTCTTCCCCTCTGTACACACCACCCATTCTTTGTCCTCCACCACCATCCCCAAAACCACTCTAAGCCACATTCTAGAAGTCATTGGTGCATCCTGGGCAGACAGTACCAAGGAACTGTATGGCATGGGCCTGTTAATTTTCCACATCCACTGCAATATAAACAACATTGCTGAGCTCAAACGATGTCCTGTCTCATACACCACCCTACTCTCCTTCCTAGCCAGCTGTTGTGATTTGTTCTTTTCTTTTCTTTTCTAACTTTTCTTGAACATTCTATCACATTATCCTAACGTGCTATCATGTTCTCTCATGTTCCACCACGTTCTCGTCATATCTTCTTGTGTTCAACTGCTTGTTCCTTTATCTCACTTCTCGCTTATCTTTCTCTCATGACTAAGCTTCTTGAACCTTCCATGGGATTCTCTCCCCTTCCATATGATTAGTCACCCTTGTTCTCCCAGTAGTACTTAAACCTGATGATACCTCAGTGTATCTCTAAATTAGACCTCCTTAGGAATACATCTTACTTCACCTCCTCAAATCTCCTTGAAAGTCCTTGTCCTACTTTTGAGTAGATGCTTACTCAGAAACCTTTGACTCTACAATCCTTAGAATTGTAGCTTACCTTGAACCCTTGATCCTATGACTCACTAAGTCATAGTTAACCTTGAATCTTTAGTCCCTCAACTTACTAAGGCTACATTTGGTTCTATCTGAATCAACTGTAACACCAGCTGCACTGGCATATACTCTGGCTCAGCCATCTCCAACTATGCTGTGGGTATTTGTGTGTGGCACCTCCTACATTTTCACCACTAGACAGTCAACCAAAGTGAAACTCAAACTCACACTACAGAGAGCATTGCACCTCATGCCCTGTTCCTGCAAACAGCCCAAACGCCCCCTCATGACACTACTTGACATTAAGGCAACTCATGCCTTCCTTGATGTAGATGACCCATGTGATGCAGCAATTTACACCTGCATGGTCGTTGTTTTCTACACTATAGCACATTTGGGTGAATTCACAGTTGCAGCCATCATCAAATTCAATCCCACCAAACATGTCACCCACCAAAATGTCTCTTTTCTAAAAGACCAACACAGTCTTCCAGTCATTAAAATAGCCCTCCTGTTCACCAAATCTGCACTGACCTGTGAGAATGTGCAATGCACACCACAGAAGGGCTCTTTCTTGGATCCAGAGGCAGCCCTTCGAAGACACTTCCTTATCAACCCCATCCCTTCCAATGCTCATTTTTTCACATGGAAACACCCAAAGAGTGGTCTTCACCCTCTTTTCAAAACCCAGTTCATATCCAGAATCACCTCCATCACCAAATAATGCAATCTCACAGACCTAAAGGACCACAGCCTGTGCTTGGAAGGTACCTTATCCTATCTACTCAAAGGCATTCCATTTGACATCGTCAAAATAATGGGCAGATGGGCAGGTGAAGCTTTCATGCTTTATATTAGGCACCATGCCTTGGTTCTCATGCCTTTCCTTTAGACAAATCAATCTGCACTAGAAACTTTCAATCATATTGCAATGTTGTCAGTATGATAATGTAAGTTGCCCTGCTCCTAGAGAATGGGTCTTAAGCTTTGCTTTCCACATTGACATGGCTCCTAAACCCTGGGATTACAGCTCATCTAGACCATTCACAGATCAAAGCTGGCTTCATGCCAGAAAACCTGGTGATTTTTGCCCAATCATACAAGATTGCAGCATAGTTTTTCCTAATCTGTCATATCTTTCTTCTCACATTGCACAGAGCAAGCATCATCACACAGACAGTCATCTTGCAGAGTAACTCATAAGTAATTAAAGCAATTTTGTTCAGTCTTGACTTCTGACTGACTTTTTTTTAGTGCCTCAATAGATCTCTCATCTGCAGTGCATACACTCCCATGGTTATATCCATGGTTACATCAAGCCTCAAAACATCCACACAGGCCTTGGTGATAATGCATGCACAATCTTTGTTGTTGATTTCAGTATTGCCAAAAAGTACTGTAATCCAGTAACCATGAATCATCTTTCCTTTGTTCATGCTGACTGCATTACTGGGACTCCCATATTTACCTCAGTCAACAGCCACCTGGGGGCATGGCTAGGATGCTAAGATAATGTTGAGTCCCTTATATACCTTCTCATCTACTTGACAAGCAGATCACTACCTTGGATCTCTAACACTCATTCTTCATCAATACTCAAACTCAAGCAGAATACACCAGTGAAACAATTATGTAGTGGACTGCCCTGAGAGCCCACCACTCTGCTTACATATGCATGAACACTCTTCTTTTTGAAGCAGCCCAACTACAACTACCTGCAATTACTGTGCATGACCCTTCATTCCGAGCCATCCAATTCCTCTGTAATCTTGCATGACCTCAGTCTCCATGAGGTCATGCACTCAACAGGCAATGTCTTGTCACCATCACCACTTTACAATGTCAGATGTCAGAATCTCACTAGTGTGTGCCTTGTGCCTCTTTTGCTGGATCTGCACAAGCTGACAATGTCTTCTCCTATCTCTAAAGCTGCAACTCCATGTGCAACATGCAGTCATAAGCAGCCATCCACAACAGCTCAACCATCACTAGTGACCAAATCAACTCCAAACCTGAGATAAGGGTATGTATTTTTTTTCTTCCTTTGCCACATCTGATGCATTGCCACAAGTTTGCAATCTCATTGCCCTGCCAGCAGCCATACCAATCTAGGCTGACTCTTAGCCTGACTGTTGAGGGTATTTGTGTCAGATCAGATTGAAGTACTGCAAGGTCAAATTGGAAAGGAAGTGGGTGATATGATTGGGTATTTGGAAACACTATTGTATTGCAAATTTCTTATATTCATGTACTCAGCAACTACTATGTAGGAATAAAGTTGACTATAATTGACTTCAAACCAGCTTGAGCCAACTAACTGATGTTATTGGCCAAAAGATGACTTTGATGACTAATCAAGGTGTGCTGTTGACCTGCATGAAACCTGTTTCATGCATGCACATAGTAAATCAGACACCCAAGAAGTGGAATTTCCCCACCTTCCTGTAGACCATATGCTTTGATACTCTAGGGTTAAATAGCCCCCACTATTACATACATACATTTTTCCAGAATTTTCTACCTGCTGGTTAATGAGATATTCATTAATCTCTCCAGCTATACCCTTACACTCACACATTTGTACATAGCCAGCTATATTTTGATTTCCCCTTATGTTCCTGATTACTTAGCTAAGTGCCAGTAAGACGAAGTGATCATGTGACCCATAGCTATCATGTGACCTCGCCCCATTAGTCTACACAGCCCTGCACAGCATACCCAGCCTTTTTGACAGAGCAATCCAAATTTGGACATCTCTGCTCAAGTGCTTTTTCTTAGTGTGCCTAGCTTCATCAGCATGTGCCTGGCATTAGTAAGCGATAGTCAGACGATTTGTAAGCCACTGGTCCTCTGATTGGCTAGCATAGCCACCTGTATTTATGTATATAAAGGAGAGCACTTTTGGCCTCCAGAGAGCAGCTTTCTCACAAGAGGCAAGCCACCTGCACACCTTATAAGACCTAATTAGGCAGGGTACCCTATAGCGAAGTAAATAGGTCATTAGAGCTACTACTATGATATTAGGGCTTGTACCTGAGATACAGGGCAAGCACCTAGGACTACACCTTTGGAAGAAAATTCTATTTGGGCAACAAAGGGAATCTGGTCCCTATTATTAAGCCATCTAAGCGTCCTGTAGTACCTAAATTAAGGACTACACTTCGACTAGACTATCTATCCTAAGGAATTAGCTTATGTAAGTCAAAACTTTCTGACCTTTCATGCTATCTCCTTAGTGCACAATAAGACCAAGTTTGCTATAACCAGCTGAGTGACTAAGCAACCTGACCCAACGCATTGCTTACATAATCACCTCTCCTGGATGCAACATTCCCAGAAGCTTCCTACTGTACAAGACATAACATTAGGCAAAACCTAGGCTAAGCTTCTAAATTGCCCACCTTTAGTACCACCTGAGTACAACTTCTCTGGCTCACTAGGCAACCTATTGACATTGACCTGAGCCCATTATGTGCATAATACATCTAGCGTCACCCTCACTAACAGACATTTTAGCTGAAACTCTCTTTAACCACCAATCCATAAATGAACAAACCATGGCTCTGGTACACTATTTTACCCCTTTTAGATACTTGGGACTACAGCATAGCATTGGTCAATGGTAGACTAGTAGCACTTCCCTTGAGCACAGTGTTCTAATCCATGGAACCAAGACACGTTGTCTGGGGGCCATAGGTTTTGTTTGGTTCTTTGTCATCTTATCTAGAAGGAAGACACTGTGATGAGCATGGATAGTTCCAACCTTGTATTCCTCTTCCCCTTCAATAACCTTCAAAGGAGGATTAAAGAAGTTTGGCCCATGTTTAGGAGTTTCAGTAAAGTTCGAAAGGAGGGAGGCATGAAAGACATTATGGATCTTCTTCCAAGTAGGAGAAAAGTGAAGTTTATAGGCATACATATGGAGAAATGACTGCTTCAATCTCAAAGGGGCCTTCTTGTTAAGGGGCAAGTTTTTAAGAAGGGAAATTGAAATTGAGATTTTGAGAGTTAAGCCAGATCTGATTACCTACTTTCCAGGGGGTGAACTTCATTCTGATATATTCCTTGACCACTTGAGCAGCTTTGGCATGAGCAGCAATAGCCTCCTTTTGTGCAATGTCAAGGATCTTGAGGTGTTTCTTAAAAGCAGGGAGGAAGGTGGTCTAATAGGGGAATATGTATGCTTGAGGTTTATACCTGTGCATTAGGGAGAATGGGGTGACATTGGTGACAGAGTGAACTGAGGAATTGTGAGAGAACTCTGCCATTGGCAAGAGTTTGGCCCACTTCATGGCATTTCCTTGGAAAAAGATGCAGAGATACTGTAGGTTTCAAGTTCCTGGTTAACTTGTTCTGATTCTCTGTTAGTCTAAGGATGGTGGGCAGTGGAGAGGGCCACATTATAGAAGAGAAGCTGGGCAACCTCCTTAGCAAAGGCAGAGGCAAATTGGAGACTGTGGTCCAAGAACACTTTGAAGACTGAAATGACAGAAAATGTTCTTGAAAAAGAGAGATGTTATCCCTGCTGCATTGATAGACTTGTTACATACAAGGGATGAAAATCACCCCCTTAGTAAGCCCATGGTCAACCATGACCAGCACAGAATCAAAACCAGAGGATAGGGGGAGATTGGTGATCATGTCACAGAAAATTTGTTGGAAGGGCCAACTGGCAGAGGAGGAGATAGGAGAAAGACCAGGTGTGACCAGCTGGATGTTGACCTTGTTAGACTGGCAAATGGCACAACCAGCCACAAACAACCAGGCCATCAATAATCTTGTTGAACAAGATGAACAGTTTGAAAATACCTCCCATGACCTCCAGCAGGTGAATTATGGAGGGATCACACTGTTGAACAAACTCATATAGATATGATAGTAGTTCATTTATAGTAGTTAGTTCACATCCACTTCATGTGGCATATATAAGTTCAGACTCAGCATGCATGTTGTCTTCCTTCCAGATAAGATCAGTTAGAACACTAATGTGTGTCTACCAGACAACAAATCTTATCCCCATGGATACTGGACCTTAAATTAGGAAAAGTGTAAGTCTCACCTAGATGAATTGACACAAACAAATATTGAATCGTAGAAAGGGGTCCAAATATCAGGTGTATGGTTACTTCATCAATCCTCAATGAGGTTGGGGGGATTACCTTTCATAGTTAGCTTACCAAGGTCTGGATTTCACAAGTGTGTATGATGAATTGCAACAATACTGGCAAATGCTCTAAACAACAACAAGGGTTGCTAGTAGCATAATATAGATAGTGACTAGGGTTACTTCCCTAAGATGCACTTTCAGGTGTCTTCCAATGAGCTCCTAATTGTCTAGGGTGTGAATTGGGTAGGTGGACAATTCACACACTTCAAGTTCTCCTCAGATGAGAGCTTAAGAAACTGCCCCTTTTTGGCTGGATTGCACTCCTTTTACTGTATAGTATTCTACAGGAGGCTATGCTAGATGCTGACAAATGCCAAGAGAAAGCTGACAAATGCTGAGACTTTCCTTACCAATAATTAATAATGCTGATAAATGCCAAGACATTCCTGACTAATGCTGTGCTTGAAGATGACTCATCATGACTCAGTATGACACAGCCTTGTCACATGGCCATTTCATCTCCCTAACACATAGCTAGGAAATTTACTATTAGAAAGTTATTAAAGAAATGATTTGCTATGTAGTTATAGGTAGTAATAAGAGAAGGTTAGGGTGAAATCTTTTATTTCTCCACAGCCTATGGATGGGAAATTAAGGAAAATGAAGAGTATATACTAGGTACTAGGGTCTATGTATGCCCCAATTTGCTAAGCATTTGAACCATGGGAATATTGTGAATTCCCAAATCTCAGGTCAAATGTCTTGCAACATATACACAAAGTCCATGATCTTGCATCCAATCATTTTGGTGCAGGTCAACATCTGAGTTCCAATCACTCTTGATCCCATACCACTACCTTTTCTCAGTTAGCACCACCAGCAGGTAAGCTGCATGGTTGCATCAATGCATGCTTTTGACAGGTTATGAGCTCTGATGATCATGCTGCGCAAGTTTACTTGCCACCATCACTTGGTTTCACCTGCTCTCACCCTCAGATGCATCTTCACACTCTCTGGTGTGATATGTCGCATTGCAGTGTGTTTTTATGCCAGAACACATGTGACTGGAACCTGGATATAGAAGGAGACTATGGCTCTCTGATCCAAGGCTCTGGAGCATCAAAGTGTGACTTTTCACCACCTTTCTCTTTGTTTCCACATTGAGTAGGACACTGATGCATCTATTCTTAGATCTTAACCATGTCTAATCAATCCAGTTCCCTTGCCTTTAAGATCCCTATCTTGTCTGACCCCAACTACCTTCACTGGGCACCCCTTATGTGTGCCTACCTGCATACCCAGGGCATCTGGTATGTCATTACCAGACCTCATCCTTCTTCTGTCAAGGGAATGACAAAGGGTGTCTATAAGAATCAGGATGATATTGATGCCTGGGACAATGACAATGACAAGGCCCTTGGTATCCTCATCCTCAAAATCAACACCAACCTTGCACACCAATACGGTATTGTGACTTACACCTCCAGCATCTGGGACTCTCTCAAGAAGAAGTACTCCCACTCCTTCATTGCCACCATCTATATGGAGTTCAAGGAGCTCATGGCCATCACCATCCCTAAGAACAACCACTCTCAGGCAGCCTTCTCCAAGCTCTGCCTCCTCTTTGACCACCTCCCAGACTTCAAGCATGAAGTATCCACCTTTCTCCAGTTGATGATTGTACTTGCAAAACTCCTGCAATACATGAACGTAATGGCCCAGTTACTCAATGGCCCCAGGCACCAAAGCAGAGGGTAAAGGGAAAGGTGGGGTGAAGAATGATGATTATGAGACTAAGAAGAGTGCACCATGTCTCAACAAGATGAAGTGAATGACCATCATCAGTTGGCAGCAGCACACCAGCAAGCATAAGCCCAATGACCATGCTCACAAGATTTCTGCTATGAAGTGAAAGGGCCCTGATCCTCAGTTCCAGCAGCAGTAGCAGGGAGAGGGCTCCCAGCAGAAGAAGAGGAGGACTCATGGCCAGCACTCCACTGCAGGCCAAGCAAAATAGGATGCAGTGACGTGAGAATGCGCACACCAATGACTTCTCCCTCACTGCCTCCTTCACTTTCAACAATGCCATGGTCATCAACCCAGCTAACACAACTCCTACCATGCCTGCATTCAACCCCCATTGTCTTGCACATACCACTAGCAAGGCCCACTACAGCCAGCCTGCCTTTCCTTAAATCAAGTGAAGTACATATGTATCTTACTCACTCACCACCTTGGGGTCACCCCCACTATTGAGACAGTCTGTTGTCTTGACAAGGTTGCGAATTTCCCCTGTGCACCTATAGCCAATCTCAGTGATTACAATTTTGGTGCACCAGTCGCCTTCTCTTTCCACCTGCCCACCTATGAGGAACATGACTGTGATACTACAGCCCATTGTCTTTCACCCTCATTCGGCACCACATTTGGTGCAGACACACCCCTCAAGGCCTCCATCATGCCAATGGATGATGAAGACACCATCTCCATCCACTCTAGCTACCCTGTAGGGGAGGATATTGAGATCAAAATGCCATATGAGGACTACTTCAACCTCAACAGTGAAGAAGATAAAGATGAAATGTATGTTTTACCATCTACCTCACATCTCTCAGACACTAATGAGCAACTCCTTATTCTATTGTTTGTAGTAGATAGTGATGCAATGGACATTTCATTATCTATGTGTTCTTTTACTATGTGCAACTGCCGTGACAAACACAATGCCAAGAAGAACACACATAAAAGCAAAGAAGATTCTGAAATGTGGCTTCTAGACTCTGGGGCTTCCTCCCACTTCACCAATGATCTCAACCACTTCGTTGAGTATCAAGCATTTGCCAAACCACACTATACAAACACAGCAAATGGTACTGCTCCTATGCTAGGGCAAGGCATAGTTCTTATCCACTATAAAGATAATGTTGTGCAACTTTCACCAACCATCTACATGCCAGATTGTACCATGAACCTCATTTCTCTTGGGACACTTCTAAGGAATAACTGCCTTTATGTCCAAAGCTCTGAGGGTACATGCACATCTATGATAACTGCACCAAGTGTGAAATTATCTCCTTTCATACCCATGAAGACACCACCATGTATTGAGTCCATGCCCCTATAGTTCAGAATATCTCCAGTGTGAATAAATCAATGATTGCCATTGATTATGAACTAATTCATCGCTGTCTTGGCCATTCCTCAAAGGATGTTCTTCAAGCTGTGCAAAAACATATTAAGGATTTTTCAAATGTTCAAATTCCATCCCAGGAACCAGTTTGCCCAGGCTGCCAGCTAGGCAAACAGCCCAATTGCACCTTTGCCCCTAACATGGTGTGAGCAAAGGCTTCTTTTGATCTTGTACACTCAGATCTCAAATCTTTTGAGGTTGAGTCATACCAGAAGTTGAGGTACATTATTATCTTTTATAACGATTATATGTCCAAAGGATGGATTAAATCCCTCCACACCAAGGGCCAGGCACTTGGTGCCACTAAAGAATTTATTAAATATGTTCAGAATCAGTACTCCACCTCCATCAAAGGCTGGATATCCAATGCAGAAGGAGAATACAAATCACAAGCCTTCAGGCAATTGATGCACAATCATGGCATTTATGTTTATGAATCTGTGCCCCATACTCCACAGCAAAATGAATGTGCTGAGTGATTTATTCACACTCTAATGGACAAATCACAGGCAATGCATTTTCACATGTGCCTTCCATCTTCTTACTGGGAGTTTGCTGTCCAGCATGCAGTACATGTGCACAATCACACTCCCAAATGAGATTTAAACTGAAGGACATCTCATGAACTTTTATCCAATGTTCCTCCAACTATCTCTCATTTACACATCTTCAGATGTGCTGCATATGTTCCCCTGCCTGCAGACACATGTGGTGGCAAATTGCAATCCAAATTGCAGTTCATGATTTATCTGGGCATAGCACCAGGAAATGAACACAACTATCTATTCATGCATCCCAACAACTTGCTGCATACTTATGCTCATGCAATTTTTGACGAGAATTTATTCCCCAGATGTCTAGAGGCATGACCACACAAGCCTGTCAGTGGTCAGCACCTACAGTGACTACCCCACAATCATTCTGAGGAATGATGGCATCACCAACCCAATCAGTCCATCAGTCCATGCCTCCATCTAATCATGATGATGAGAGTGATGACAACCTACCAGGACCATTGAGGAAGTGCTCCAGCCCCTTGAATCAGAGTCCTTCTGAGCAAACTCCTTTGCCTGATCCTGTTGACTGTGAATGCACTCCATCCCCTCCTCACACACCCCCTTGGAGGATACCTCACCTTGATGCCTCTCCTGCCTTGCCACAACACTCAGAACAAATCAGACAACTGCCTAAATGGCCTGGCAACATTTATGGAGAACACTATAACCCAGTACAACAGATCCAAGAGATTGAATGCAAATCATGTTGGAAAGAACTTACCGGTCAATCTGCCCCTTCTGCACTGGCTACACCACCAGTTTCCAGTGCAATGTCTCCATCCCCCACTCCTTTAGAAGACAATGTTGAACGCTTAGTCTGGGAAGGGGAAGACATGCTGGTTTTTATCTATGCATAAAGGTGATTCCCCTCAGCGAAGAGCCTAAATGGCCAAATTATCACAAATGGTTGTACTGTGACCTACTCTGCCTACCTGAATCAGAGCAAAAGCAATGGTTCAAAGCATGTGAAACAGAGTTAGAACAAAGGGAGAAAAATAAAATAAAATAAAAGATAAAAAAACTGCCCCACTAGTCGAAAGGTTATTAAAAATTGATGGATTTTCAACAAAAAATCTAATGGACATAAATGTGCCCAATTAGTTGTGAAAGAAGGTTTCTTGCAAATCAAAGGTCTTGTTTTTGATCAGATCTTCAGCCCAGTAGTGCAATTTGAGACAGTGCAATGCATGCTTGCCCTCATTGCCTTAGAGAACTGGCACATTTCTGGTCTCAATGTGCAATCAGCCTACTTGTATGGCAAACTAGATAAGGAAATCTATATGGAATTCCCAGAAGGCTTTGCACCTCCCCATCTCAAGAACAAAGTCCTCCAACTCCTCCATGCTCTATACAGGCTTAAACAAGCAGGCTTAGCTTGGTGGAATGAGCTCAATGAATCTATGAAGAAACTAGGCTTCAAGCAACTGAAAACAGATGCTGGCCTTTTTATTTACAAAGAAGGGAACTTAATTGTCATTGCCATCATCTATGTGGACAATGCCCTCTTTTGTGGCCCCTCAAAAGCCTTAGTTGGGAAAGTCAAGGCTGCCTTCATGAAAAGGTAGGGCATAGCATGGGTAACCCATGGGTATCTACAGTTGTTGTTGAGAATTCTGGTATTTCATATTCAGATATTCAATTTCTGATACCAGATTCTAGAGCGGTCTATGACCTCATCTTTACGCTATCCATATTACTCACCATTATTAGA
>JBBPRV010000343.1:0-22518 GCA_038093235.1 Boletus harrisonii
ACAGTTGTGGCAGGTACCAAGCAACCTTTGGCATGGTCCCTTTCCGTGCTTAGATGCATCTGCTCTGAAAGCGGCGTCCTCTGACGAGCCTTTGCCTTTGGACTTGCCACCATCCTGAAGAGTAAGTCTATCGTACTCCTCTAAGACGATGTCCATCAGGTTGTTGGGCGTAATGGTTTTCTGTTGCAGACGCATGGTAGATGAAAGCGATGCTAGGCCGGGGTTATAGGAATGAGGAAGTGACGCATATATGATGTTAAAGAGATCATTGTCAGACACTGGTCGTCCGATCGACGCGAGCTCTTCACGCATTGCAATGATTTTGTCTATATGTGCATGCGCATCGCCGCCGTCCTTCAGCTTCAGCTCGCCCAATTGTCGGTGCATTTCTGCACCAACTACGATGGAGCGCTGCTCGAAGAGGGTGCTCAGTGTCGTAGAGTACTCAAAAGCACTCTTCTTGTTAACCAGGCGAATGAAGAGCGAGTTAGGAAGCGTAGTGGCAATTATATGCTGGACTTTCACGTCTTTCTTGGTCCATGTCGTCAGGTTCTTGGTGTATTCCGCAACCGCTTTCACCTCATCCAGAGTTTTCGCTATCCACCTGCTCAGCTGTCTGACAGCTGGGTCTATGGGTTTAGGTATTGTGCCATGGAGGTACCCACTAAGTCCTCGACTGGCCACGACAACCTGGAGTCAGACCTTCCAAGTGGCCCACTCCTTACCAGATGTGTCAACCTTGGGTAGCTTGATCTCCTTGGATGATGTAGTACTCATTACAGTGAATATATGCACATCGTTTATGAGTTTTTCTCGCAATTAGAGCGCAGGGCTCATAACCTGTAGAAGTACACTGTAATATATGAGTACAAGGTATGAAGTAACAATAGACGGATCTCACCTCAGTACTGGATAGAGTCAGTGACTGAGGTGTAGAGTCACATCGAGACAAAGATTATCTACATGATTATGTAATGCGGATCTAACCGAGTCCATTTGTACCGTACGTGAATAATACAACACTTCCCCTCAAACGGAAGGGTGTAGTCCAAGTTCCTGAGCGAAATGCTTAGCTTTAATGCTTGGAAGAGCTTTAGTAAGAGTATCAGCAACCATGTTGTGCGAAGGGCAATAAAGAAAACAAATAGAACCGTCCTCAACAGTGAAACGAATAAAATGATAACGAATGTCAATGTGTTTCATACGTGCATGATAGCTACTGTCATGGGTCAGCATGATAGCAGATTGATTGTCGCTGAAAAGGGTCATCGGTTGTGTCAGCGGTCGGAACATCTCCCCAATAAGACGTCAGAGCCAAAGAGCTTCTTTCACAGCGTGCATTGCAGTGACATACTTGGATTTGGCTGTCGAGAGAGTAACAAGCTCCTGTTTCTTCGAACCCCAGAGAATTGCCCCTCCGTTGACAAGGAAAGCGAAACCAGTGATGGCTCGTCGATGCTCCTGAGTAGCACCATCCGCGTTGACATACCCAACAAGGCCTTGGTCCCACGTCCCAAAAGTTAACACAAGCGATTTCGTACCAACCAGGTAACGATAAATTCGCTTTACGGCCTTCCAATGGTCCCATCCAGGATTGACATTGAACTGGGAAACAAATGAAGTTGCGAATGCAATGTCCGGCCTAGTACCGGTAGCGAGGTAAATCAGAGAACCAACAGCTTGACGATATGGGATGTTTCGCATGCAAGTGATTTTGCTTGTGGTCTTTGGACACTGCGATTCTGACAATTGTAAGTGCAGGTCGAGAGGGATTGCGATGGGTTTCACGTCAGCAAAGTTGTATTTGGTCAAGATCGCGTTGATGTAGGATTCCTGGGAGAGAGATATTGTACATGCTTTTCGGTCGTGTGTAACCTTCATCCCCAGTAACCAGCTGATTGGTTCTAAATCCATGATCTTAAAACGTGTGCTGATTTCCTCTTTGAATGCTTTGATAAGAGTTGGGCAACTTCCCGTGACCGTACAATCATCAACATGTGACACGAGGATTAGGGTGTGGTTAGCTATCGTCGCAATGAATACTCCCCAGTCAGCCTCCATCCGTGTGAAGCCCAAATCAAGTAGCGTGTTGCATAATTGACAATACCACTTGAGTGCGCCTTGCTTAGAACCATAGATGGCGATGCAAAGTCTTGCGACTAAATCGCGACCTTGCTTATTGAAGCCGGGTGGGAGCTCCATGAAGATTACTTCATCTTCATCGAGCTTCCCATTGAGGAATGCACTGTGAAAATCAAAGATGTCTATATCCCAGTCCCGGCATGCTGCAATAGCCAGGATAAGCCGAAGTGAGGCGAGGTGTGCGACGGACACATAAGTTTCGTCATAGTCAACACCGTACTGCTGGGTAAAACCGTGCGTGACTAGCCGCGCCTTGTATTTGTCGATTTTGCCTGCTGAGTTCTTCTTTATCTTGAAGACCCACTTACAGCTTACAATGTTCGTGTTCTTGGGACATTTGACCACATTCCAGGTATGTGCATCATCTAGACTCTTCAATTCAGCATTGATTGCTTCCTCCCATCTGGGCCAATCTGGCTGTGTCTTGGCTTCATCAATGGTCACCGGTTCAAGACCTTCAGCATCCGCACTCCTGGCCAACAGCGCAAACACAGCTGCTGTGTCATCAAGTTCCCATGCCATCGAAGTGTGCTCAACCATGTCCTCAATGGTGCGCATTCCTTTAGGCAAGACTTGGTCACTTGCTCATCTGTCGTGAGTCCCATCCCTGCTCCGTAACATGCAGATATATGCCGAATCAAAGTGCTGATGACCCGAACACTGTAGTGGCTCCCCACTTGGGTTCAGTTTCTCAGGATCACCTCCAACATGGTTGGCAGAGCGTTGATCAGGTGCTGGGGCAGAAGGTGCATTGTTAGCCATTTTAACAGATGGTTCGTGCTGGACGTCATTGCCCTCAGTGTCCTTGAGATGAGTTGAAGCTGATTTGTCCCGGTGCTGGAAGGTGACATTGTGCTTGATAACAACTGCGCGTCAATCTGGTAAGTAGATTCAGTGTCCTGTTGACTCTGAATTGTATCCGACCCAGTGACCTTTGATAACACGATCATCCAGCTTCGATCTGGAACAATCAAGGACCCAGCACTTCGCACCCCAGATCAGCAAGTCTCCAAGGTGAGGTTTCTTTCCGTACAGCATCTCGTATGGCGTTTTGCCATCCAGCACTTGAGTGGCTGACCTGTTCTTCACCCAGACAACGTGCAAAAGAGCTTCCCCCCACAGCATCTTCGGTAGCCTGCTCGCATGCAAGATGGTGCATACGCATTCCACGAGAGTTCAATTAAGTCGTTCCACTACACCGTTATGCTGAGGTGTATCATGGGTGGTGAGTTTTCATTCTGTCCCACTACGTTTTAGATGATGAGAGAATTCGTCGGACAGATACTCCCCCCCATGATTGGAACAAAGCCGTTTGACAGAGACACCATGCTGTGTCTTCAGCCAAGACTCAAACTCCAGGTATGCTGAGAACGTGTCGGATTTCGTGAACAACAGGCTGACGCGAGTATAGCGAGTATGATCATCTGTAAACAAGCAATAATAGCTCCGTTTTCTGGGCATTTGGACAGGTGACGGGCCCCATATGTCGGTATACACCTCATTGCCAAGTGCTGCTGTATGACTTGGCTCACGGATAGTTCCGATAGGTTTGTGTACTGCTTTCCCGTATTCACAAGCAATGCATTGATCCATATCGGTGTGGTCCGGATGCAACGTAATGCCAGAGATCATCCCTTTTGCCATCATCTCACAGATGGTAGGGGCACCGATGTGAGACAAATGGACGTGAAGCTCCTCCATGGTAAGTTGTTTGTCTCCCCTTGTGGCTGCTACAGTTGGAACCTTGTAGATGTGCTGTGTACGATACAGACCGTTCATGACACTGACTTCCCCCAGAAGCTTTCTATGCACATTGAAGATCTGACAACTGGATCCATCGAAGACTGCACAACACCCCGCTTGGGTGAGACGGCTAATCGATACCAGAGTAATGCACATACTTGGTGCATACAGAACATCTTTCAAGAGAATCTGGGTTCGAGAGGATCCGTTTGGGAGGTAGATGGGTAAGTCGCCTTTCCCAATTGCATTGAAAGTGCCGTTGTCAGCTCCCCGTATAGGCTTAGGTGAAATAGAAACAAAGTTGATGAAACGCTCTCATGAGGGAGAAAGGTGTTGCAACGCTCTGCTATTGTATAACTCAGGGACACTCGCTGTATCCATTTGTGCGAGAAGTGCTTCGTCATCCAGAGACGCGAGCCATGCGCAGTCAGGCTGATCTGCCGCATGCGCCAAGGCAGAGCCTTTCGCATCCTTTGAATCCTTGTCTTTGGATTTCTTCCCTCATGGTTTCCATTCTTTGGGAGCTTGTCCAGCCTTTCCACCGCTGTCCTCCCAGCAATCGCTGCTCTTGTGTCCAGTCCATCCACAGTTGTGGCAGGTACCAAGAAACCTTTGGCATGGTCCCTTTCCACGCTTAGATGCATCTGCTCTGAAAGCGGCGTCCTCCGACGAGCCTTTGCCTTTGGACTTGCCACCGTCCTGAAGAGTAAGTCTATTGTACTCCTCTAAGACGATGTCCATCAGGTTGTTGGGCGTAATGGTTTTCTGTTGCAGACACATGGTAGACGAAAGTGATGCTAGGCCAGGGTTATAGGAATGAGGAAGTGACGCATATATGATGTTAAAGAGATCGTTGTCAGACACTGGTCATCTGATCGACACGAGCTCTTCATGCATTGCAATGATTTTGTCTATATGTGCACATGCATCACCACCGTCCTTCAGCTTCAGCTCGCCCAATTGTCGGTGCATTTCTGCACCAACTACGATGGAGCGCTGCTTGAAGAGGGTGCTCAGTGTCGTAGAGTACTCGAAAGCACTCTTTCTGTTAACCAGGCGAATGAAGAGTGAGTTAGGAAGCGTAGTGGCAATTATATGCTGGACTTTCGCGTCTTTCTCGGTCCATGTCGTCAGGTTCTTGGTGTATTTCGCAACCGCTTTCACCTCATCTGGAGTTTTCGCCGTCCACCCGCTCAGCTGTCCAACAGCTGGGTCTATGGGTTTAGGTATCATGCCATGGAGGTACCCACTAAGTCCTCGACTGGCCATGACAACCTGGAGTCAGACCTTCCAAGTGGCCCACTCCTTACCAGATGCGTCGACCTTGGGTAGCTTGATCTCCTTGGATGATGTAGTACTCATTACAGTGAATATATGCACATCGTTTATGAGTTTTTCTCGCAATTAGAGCGCAGGGCTCATAACCTGTAGAAGTACACTCAGTACTGGATAGAGTCAGTGACTAGTGTATTCCACACCTGTAGAAGTACACTGTAATATATGAGTACAAGGTATGAAGTAACAATAGATGGATCTCACCTCAGTACTGAATAGAGTCAGTGACTGAGGTGTAGAGTCACGTCGAGATGAAGATTATCTACGTGATTATGTAATGCGGATCTAACCAAGTTCATTTGTACTGTACGTGAATAATACAACAGAGGTTACGTCCCCAAAGGTTTTCTCAAATCATCTTGTAGCATGGATGTACTTGAGTGTTGCATGAACATATTTTGGGTGGCCCAGTAGTGTGGCGAGGTCGCATGCATGTACCTTTGCTTTGTATGTTAATTCGTGGTGTAGCCAGGCATGTTGCACTGAGAAGTGCATGCAGTCTAGGAGAAAGTGAGATACTGTTTCTCTGTGTTGACTGCAGTAGTCACAGGTGGGTGATGGCACCTTGGCGGACCAGTGTAGGTGGTGGTTAAGGGGGGCATGGCAAGTGCATAGTTGAAAGAGAATGGCCATGTGTCTTTTCTGAAAATCCTTCATGAGTTTCAGAAAAGCTGGGCATGGGAGAGTGGGGTTGATTTTGAGGGCATGTCCTGCCCTTTTGAACTGGCTGAAAATGTCCTTACAAAACTCTTTGATGTTTGCATATACATAACTCCTGCTTGGCTGTGGATTTTCTGTGGGGGAAGATATGGCCCTGGCGTTTCTTCAGTCTGAGCTGCTTGGGCAGCTGGAGTGGTTGGGAGGAGTCTCCTGCTGCCAGGACAAGTGTGAATGCATTTGCTAGCTCAATGCCTATGTATGACTGGACACCTGTCAGTGCTGTCATTTCTCAGGTAAGTCAATACACACTGTAACAGAAATCCCCTGGATTACTAATGATGAAGAACAGAAGTTCAACTTGTGGATAAAGATATGAAAGCCTGAGTAACTTGAGTTTAATTCTTTCTCTCCTTTTACTTCTTCCATTTCATTTGATTCCTTTTAGTCCATGGAGTTCTGTTCTATTCTGTGCTTCTCATTACTACTAAAACTCCTATTCTCCTTTTGTATGTTCTTCTTTGATTTCTGATTTGTTTCCATATTCTGCTTTCTGATCTGATCTGATCTCCTTATGGGTGCATCCCCTTCTAGAATGGCACTCCATTGTCCTTCCATTCCCCTTTAGGGTTCCTCCCAGTACTATATAAGTACACAGTGTGCAAGTAGTTTCCTCAATTAGTTTCTATGCAATACAAGTATAGTATCTAGCCCAATCCACTAGGAGGTTCCAGCTCTCTATGTGAGATCCCTTTGAATTGTCTCTTCATTTATCAAGTGCAGTAGACTTGTTGACTCTAGTGTTTCTTCATTGTCATTTGTCCTCAAGACTCTTCTGTTCTTTCACCAATAAAGCTAGGTTCTATGCTTATGTAACACACACCTTGGCAATTTCAATGACATCTAACAGAAAAATAAGGGATTCACTATCTTTTTCCATGTGCACACAGAATGCCACATATGCCTGTTGATTTAGTGTGGTCCAAGCATTGATAATGAAATGCAAGAAACATTTGTATTTCTGGTAAGTCTGTTCAGCATCTTACAGTATACTACTATGCTGTTACCACTGGTCTACATATGTCCACCATATCTGGATAAAACTAAAAGGAGAGTTCTGACCATCAGAAGACTACTGGAGGTCATTCATCCAAGCTTTCCTTTACCAACATTTTCACCATGTCATTTGTTTTATTTTTGGGAAGGGAGAGAACACCATTCAGATGACCAAGGCAGTTATCAATCTTGTGATTTAACCCCTTTCTACTTCCACAGTGCAAAAAAAACTACTATGAAGGCTGTGATCAAGTTCAAATGTTTTCTTCTCTGAGCCAAGCACCACAAGACTTATCTGGATTATGCCTATGCTTACAAGGATTGGACTGTAGAGAGTTAGAAGAAGATATCATAGTACAATGAAAGTAAAATAAATCACCTAGGATCAGATGAATGCAAATGGGTGTGAAAAAGAGCAGATCAGGAGATTAACAATAGGCTAGTGCAAGAAACAGTCAAGTTTGAGGAAGGTTGTGCAATGATGTAGGGGTGTAGTATGACTTGTCAGGGAGTTGGCTATATATACTATTAAGATTGATTGTAAAAAGTTTTTGCATGATGAACAGCTGAATACTGTGCAATATTATAATTTAAATCCTTCTGACATTAATAGTCTTCTAATGCTCAGAACTCTTTTTGTAGTGAGGTCTAGATATGGTGGACACATGAAGACCAGTGGTAGCAGCAATAGAGTAATCAGAGTGACCTGTATCAAGCATACATAAAGACAACAGTTTTGGAGATTACTATACAGTACATGCTCAGGGGTGCATATGAGGTGTAAAAGCCGAATCATGACAGATCACAGTTTGGTTGGGGATAGTAGGGTCAGAATCTGCATAGCAAAGATCTTACTCAACCATTAGCTGGGTGTAGGTGATGTCCAATCCTTTCGTAGATGCTCTGGCAATAATATTTACTGTGTTTAACATAGTTCATGACTAGTAGATGAACTTAGCTCTTCCTCAGAGGTCTTGTTGGAATTTGAAGTCTTTTTGATACTTAGTGAGTAAGAATGGTGATGGTCATCACCATCCTTCTCATCCTCACACTCTTTTTCAGTGTCTGTCTTTAAGTGGGGATTAATGCTCTTTGGTGGCTGGCCTTTCACTGCCACTTTAGTCTCTTGCCTGTTTGGTGGCCACACTTGTCTCACTGAGACAACACTTATGTGACATGGTAGTGGCCTTCTCTTTAATTCTGACTGTCCCAAGTCAGTCACATGACCTTGGTAATTGCAGATCTTGAAATTGAGAAATGGCAACAATCCACATAAAATGTGGAAGTGCATTAATTTGTCTTCCCTCAAGATTTCATTTTTCTCCTCATCTCTCCATCCTTCCATTCCTCTCTCAATCATTTCACCTACATACCTCACTTAAAGACATCATGTCCCTCACAAAATCAACTATGCCAGATCCAGCAAGGGTCACTGCTGAAAAAGAAATCAAGAACCAGATGGAGGGAAAGGTGCATGTGATACCTGATGACAAGAATAAGCTGCAAGAGAAGCAGGAAATGTGGTGCATGAAGTGGCAGGAAGCCCTGATGAGTAGCAAATATTGTGGTTTGTTCCCAGATAGCTGACTCCTTGTGACAGCATTTTACTCACCCAGCATTTCAATGGGTGCAGGCACTCAGTGTGAACACTGAGTTGGATAACAACATCCTGTTCTACTGGTGGCAGAGTATTGCAGCAATGCAAAAATAGGAAGAGAAGGAGGTAAGGAAGACCACTTTGTGCTAATGCAAGGTGTCCAGATTGTTCATGATGATGGGTCTTCTTGAGTTCATACAAGAACTGCCTGTCTTGAATTCACCCAGCAAGGCATATGAATCTGGGTTGATGCAATCCATGTCAGATGTGGGTCAAAAGAGAAAGGTATGTATTGGATTGAACATTTCAAGTCCTTACTCATTCAATATTCTTTGTGCAGCACATCAGCCAACCAACAATTGTGGTGGATGACGAGGATGAAGAAGGTAATGAGGTGGAGGTCATGGGAACAATGAGGACCAAATTGGTCCTTATCACATATATCTCATCTTGCAGTGGATGTGAGAAGGCTAGGAAATGATGTGTTGGCAAACCTGGGCACACATGTGAGTGCTGCTGTGGGTTGAAGATCAGATGCAAGAAGTTGGGAATGCAAGGTAGCCTCACAAGAAGGACAAATCCAGAAGCAGGTCAAAAACAGTGAATCTGGAAGAAAAGAAAAAAGCTACAGGTACATTCTTTGTTTCTTCTTTAGCAGATTTGCTTGCTAACACAATCCTAGTGCATGAATCACTTTGGCTGCACATCTCATGGAAAAAGCATCAGACATCATCAATGGCCGGTCCATCTGCACCAATTTTTCTCCCCTTATCCCCATCTCCATCTCCAGAGGATGGTGAGAACAATGAAGGTGGCAACAATAGTAGCAAATTCCCTCACAAGAAGATAAGGGCTGCTGATCTCATTGATCCAGCAATGGTTGAAACAGCTAAGTTTTCTCTCCTCAGGTTGTGGGCAAAGATGCACAACATTCTCAGTCACCTGGCTGATCTTTAATTCTGTGCCAAAATGGTGGAAGCCTGCCTCATCACACAACAAGTGGAGATCAACAAAATAGAAGCCTGCTGTCAGGGGAATTCATCACATCTGAACATTGTAAATCCATGGTTTATTTGTGTCCTTTCTGTTTCTGTATCCATGCTCAAGCATGAACCCTAAGTAAAAATAAAAAGGTATAAGAATCAAGAAAATAAAGTGGGTATGAATAGAATGAAGTGTAAAAACAACACTAGATTGCAGATACCACTCAACTTCTTTCCTTCTCTCATCTATTGTATCTGTTTCTACATGAATTTCCTATTTGTTGTTTTTAATTGAACTGGATTGGTCAGAAATGAAAGCAGATAAAAAGGTGCTCCTGTCTCTCATTCTGTGTTCAAATGTAAATGTCTAGATAGTAAGTTCATTGAGACATGGAAAGGGGAAATGGAACATAGATGTTTTGGTTGTATGATTTTTCTATTTGTTTTAATTGTCTAGCTTTTTGGTTTTTGAAGGGGAAATGAGATAGAAGGAAGAGGTTCTATGTCTATGATATGAATGACACTTTAGTGGTGAAGTTATGCATGAGGTGGAAACACCAGACAAAAGCCAGGATGTGTTATGGTTTTTCTCCTTTCTCATCATTTATTTCTTTTCTGTTTCCCTTGTCGAGTACATACTCTCCTCGGCTTGTTCCAATATACTTGGGTTTTCGGACTATTCCTTGTTAATCCATTCTCTCCTACGTTTGTACTTCTTTGATTCCTTCTTCCATTTTCTTCTTCTTTCTTCGGACAGCGTACTCCTTGGCCAATTCTTCTCATATCAACCTCGTAGTTCTCATTCTCCATTTAGTCTTGGATGACACATCTAGCTTACCCAATGTTCTTCTAGTTTCTATCTAGTTCTTTGATGACGCGTTCCCCAGTACTTATATCTAGCTGCCTGTACTTTTATTCCTTACACTCGTTCTGCGCAATACTAGCATATTCTTGTGTCCAGAAGTCCAATTGACTCTGACCTTCGTCCAACGTCCCTTTGAGTATCCTTCAAGAACCCTTGAACCCTTATCCATTATACTTGCTCTGACATTGTGTCTCTTCGTGAGTACCTCCAGAGAAGTATATTGTCCTAGTCTTCTCTTTGTATATGCTACACGTAACAAAAGAACAAGTGTTATCTTTTGTCCCTCCTATTCAGGAGTATGACACCCCCTTGAACCAACATTTCAGGTCGAACTAACTGCAGTCTCAGGAGAGTCTTTGGCCTCCCTCAAGAAGAACCCCCCTCTGACATTGATGTTGACATTGAACCCGAGCAACCCATTGTAACCCCAGGACCCAGTACCCAACAACACAGACCTCCTTGTACCCCAGCAAACCCCTTGACCAGCGAAGTAACCCCTATTCCCATGTCTCGCCCCACTGAACTTAAAGCGGCTCTCCCCACCAATTTTTCTGGCAAACCGGCTGATGCCACATGATGGACTAAAGCCATGCGAGCGTATTTCTCTATCAACTCTGACCTATACTCTCTTGACTCTCAGAAGATCATGACTACCTTGAATAAGATGAGTCAAGGACGCAGCATCTCGTTCTCCGAGATGTGGTATGATAAAATGACCAATACCACTGTCCCTACCTTCGACAAGACCTTTGATAAGTTTATGGAAAACTTTGGATCCACCTTCTTCTCCTTCAACACCAAAGCAACCACTCGCCACAAGTTGTCCAAGTTAACCCAGAAATTTTTTTGTCGCCCCGATGGAATCTTTGACGATGGCTTCCAAAAATATATCACTGATTTCCAGAACCTCTCCTCCCGAGCAGGTATCACCGACAATGTCACCCTCATTGATCAGTTCTCCCTCGGACTTGACCAACAACTCGCTACTATGATTCTCTCTATGTCATCTATTCCCACTTCCATAAAAGATTGGATCGAAAAGGCCAAAACTTTCCATGCACAAAAGATGTGAATTCTTGCTCTGAAAGGAGGAAGATCCTATACTCCCACTCGACCTTCATCCACTAACAAAGACCCCAATGCTATGGACGTTGATGCCATCACCGTTTCTAAACTTACCCCTCAAGATCATGCTAAATGCATCCGAGAGGGAAGATGTTTCCATTGTAGGAACACCGGACACAATGCCTCTCAATGTACCAAGTACCGGAACAATGTTCCCCGACCTTCTCCTCCTCTCTGCCCCCAGACCACTCGTGCCACAGAAGTCAAAGCTCCTTCCCCTGTCGAAACTCCTTTTGCTCTCTCTGCTTTTATTGATTCCCTTAAAACTCAGGAAAGAACGAAGGCAAAATCTTACAAGTCCTCCAAATGTGCTACGAAGAACCAGAACCTACTAAGGAGGAAGTCTCTATGCTAAACACTAGTCAGGATTTTTAAATTGGGAAGTCATATCGACGTCCTCTTCCCATGATCTTCACCATATACTTGTAGCACCTCGCAATGAACGTACTCTTCGATTTCCAGTGAAGCTACAGGTCAGAAACCAAATTGTCGTCACCACCGCTCTTATTGACTCCAGTGCTACTGGAAATTTTGTTGATCTTGGACTTCTCTCTCACCTGAACTTTCCTATGCAACGTCTTTCAAAACCAGTTGATGCATACAACGTCGACGGAACTCTGAACAAGAAAGGCACCATTCTCTGGAAGGCCAAACCCCTAGTACACATCACCAAACAACCAGAATATATTGAACTTATGGTCGTCTCCCTCAAACAAAAACAAAACATCTTAGGCATGCCTTGGCTCAAAACCCACAATCCTCATATCGATTGGAAATCTCATATCATCTTGTTCCCTCCTATGAATCACACCTTACCTCCTGTTGAGGAACCTCCACAACGATATTTACTTCATTTACTTGGTCTAGATGTTGACAAAGAAATCTTCTCCCTTTTTACCAAACAATATCCCAATGGGGTTGATGTGTCTCCTAGTGAGTACCTCTCCCAAGAGTTTACTGGAGAAACAATCAACAAGATCACGTTATCCACTCAACTTGCCCAAGAAAACAAACCATCTGAGACGTCTCTTCCCTCTTGGTGTAAGGATTTCGAAGATGTCTTCTCTGAAAAAACATATGATCAACTTCCCCCACACCATTCCTTCAACCATACAATTGAACTAAAACCTTCCTTTGTCCTGAAGATTGCCAAAGTCTACCCTCTTAACCCAAAAGAACTGGATACATGCTGAGCGTTCATTGATGAACACCTCAAAACTGGATGTATTCTTCCATCTAAATCACCTCAGGCTGCGCCATTCTTTTTTGTCCCAAAGAAAGATGGTTCTCTTTGCCCTTGTCAGGATTATCGCTACCTGAATTCTCATACTGTCCACAATGCATACCCACTCCCTCTTATCCCTCCACTCATTGACTGAATGAAGAACTCCACCTGGTTCACTAAGTTTGACATCCGTTGGGGATACAACAATGTTCACATCAAGGAAACCAAGTGCCAGCCAGAGATGGAGAACAAGGCGGCTCAAGGCATCACATAAGATCTGTCCTACCTGCAAGAGAGAGCCCTGTTACCACTGTCATCGTCCAGCATCTGAATGCCCATATAAGTAAGTCTGTGATTAATGTGGGTGCAGAGAAGCCCACAGAAGACCAGACTATCTGAAGCCAGGGGCTGAATCTATGAGGGGACAAAGGTTTAGGAGACACTTAGTATGGGATCCAGTTGCAGCAGTCAGAGCAGGACTGTGCACTGGAGAGAGTTCACTGAGCCACTGCCTGCTCCTCCTGTTTCTTAGATAGACAGCAGCAGCCAGATCTTGACCTGATCCTCTGGAAGGCCAACATTCCTGAGGCCTACAGGTGCATGCCAATGCATCCTCTTTGGCAGATCAAGCAGGTCATGTAAGCTTGTTTCAAGCGCTATGTAGATTGCTGCAATGTCTTTGGGGGATGTGCATCTCAGCGCATATGGCATGCCTTCATGTCTTTTGTCATCTGGATTGCTGTTGTGAAATATCTTATTCACCTTGTATATACCAATTGGTCTTAGTCCATGTGCTCCTGATGAGACAACTAGATATGAAGCCAGCAAAACCAGGTTGCAGAAGTGTGGCTCCAACGGAATTCAGAACACATGTAAGTAAGGAATGGGGATCAGGGAGGGATCGGGTAATGCAAAATACTGTGTCAGTTCTCTTCAGTTTCTGACATCGAACTCCAGATATGCTGTATGCTATTTAGCATTGCAATTTAGTTTCTGACATCGGACTCCAGCTGCCTGAGTCAGCTGCTTAATATGAGGAGCTCCATACACCAGTACAAACAGAGACATACATGATAAGCCACTAGGAACACATGTAAGTAAGGAAAGGGGATCAGGGAGGGATCAGGTAATGCAAAATACTGGGTCTGGTGGGACAGGAAGAAACCATTATAAGTGAAATCTACAAACAGAGGGCCCAAACTGTGCACCTGGTGGGACAGGGAGAGAACTGGCTGAAGAGGGGTTGAAGCACAGCTTCTGTGGCCCACCAGGTGGAGTTTGAAAGGAGGTGGCTAGTGAGGCATGCTTCCTAGTGGCTGACTAGACTCCTGATGATCTGGTGAAAAACCATACATACTTCCCTCAGCAGCTAGAGCTTGGTTCAACTTCACATCAAATGTGTCACTGGAGCTGCTGCTTGACACTCTCCATGATGATACTTGCTTTGCATCCATTATGATCATCCAGCTATTTGTTTTCAATCATCAGCTCACCAGTGATTTTCCAGGACTTCCAGACTATTCTGGAAGCTTGAAATCATTTGAAGAACATATGGAGGGCATGATGGTCTGAAAGTCCTGGAAAATAAATGGGAAATGATACAAAGATGAGAAGGTAAAAGAGAAAAAGAAATGAGTGTTCATAACTTTACCTAAAGATAATGTACCTTAGGCAAATTTGCCCCAAGACAAGCTTAAATATTGAATATATTCCTGCCTATCTAGAGCTATGTATGTAGATTAAACACCAACACAGTTTAAAACAAATGACTTGAGCTGACAATTTATCTACCAAAATCAAACTCTGAGTACTAATAGGGAAACTCAAGACACTGTCACCAAATCTGGCAGAAATAATTGTGGTCAAGTAAATACTGCAGATAGGCAAACCTAAATTAGGAGGTACATATAGTATACATGTTCATAACTCATTTTATTTATGATTTAATGCTCATGTATTTGTAGACATTTGTACAGTATAGAAAAAGGTTGAAAAACAACAATGAAAAGGCAGGTGGTACAAATTGTGTAATGATCTATAATTTTCACATTATCTAAAAATACAACTAAACTTGAAATAACATTCAGCTTTTCATTATATGTTCTGGCTAGAACCTCCTACTATTTTGGACAATTCATATTAAGAAATTACAATGTCTAAGCATTAGTCAAAATATTGCATTTTGTTTTGTCATTATAAATCATATTGATTTTGTAACAGGTTTTGTAATCTTCAAGAAAATGCCTCCAGACAAAAGATCTATTACACATCATTGAAGCAGAGGTAACTGCTATGCCCACCAACACTAAATTTATACTTGCATTAATGCTCATGGTTAGTATACTCCCTTACAAAAACCACCCACTATAATGATTGATATTCTTCCAGTTCATAGCCATGTGGTTTGTTACTGGTTGTGTTGCTACAAAAAAGATACTATAGTTGGTATGATTTGGAAATATTGTGCTTAAAAAAATGGTCCATTGTGCTTTGTAAGACACCATATATGTGGGCTGGTTTAGCTTCTTGGAGGATGTATGTCTGAGTGATGGCCATTGCTTCTGAGCTCCTTTGTAAACCACTTCACCTTGACAAGTGGGACAAGTACTTAATTGGCTCAGCTTTACTCTCTTGAAACATCTCTCATTGAATCAGTTTGACTGTGTTCTACCAACCAATGTAAATTGAAAAACTTCTTAGCTTCCATATCTTGCAAGAAAACAGGTTTCATGGACCATTTACTATGTATGCTTTTTATGTGGCAGCACTGGGAAACTTATTGAACCAGATGAGCCATTAAAAATAATGTTTCCAACTATAGCAAGACTAGAATTTATCTGATTCAGTAAGCTCTAAAGGCTGAGCATTCTACAATTCCTAGTTAGATTGATAATAGATATGATATAAAGAGATGCTGAAATCTTGAAATCTTTATAATGAGTTTTATATAAGAAATTAATAACCATATGCATATGTCAAACATCTTACCTTAGCAAATAAATGTAAATGATTCTATAAGTGTAAAATAAGTCAAATATTTAGTATCCATATCTACTAAATGTCTTACCTTAGCAAGTGGCTGTGCAATAAATAGTCTTTAATTGCATAAGATAATTGTAAACATGTTATCTGGCTATGTATTAATTTTAAAACATATACATAAGATAGCATGTTTAATTAACATCCACCTTTGTGTAACTGAGTAATATTCCAGATTAGATAAGTATTATTGTGTTTTTACACAAATATAATCTATTTCAACAGCATTTTAATTGTAATGATTGATTGCTATGACTTTGCCAAGTTACATATGTATCTGCCCTCCAAGTTGAAGGGAATATCATTTGCTGATGGCATCAGTGTAGATGTTGACAAAGTGTGTTTTTGAGGGTTCATGTCCACTGAGTTTCTGTAACATCTTTGTCCAGAGGTAGTGCTGAATGTCTAAGGAAACAGCCATCTGAAAGGAGACATCAGCAGTGCAGAGTTTGTAGTATATAGCCAGTGCTCCAGAAATGAAATCAAGACATTTTAGACTGGCCAGAGGAAGGGAGAGTCAGGTTGGGTGATGAAATGGAGAGTGAATTGTAACTGGCATCTATGAATTTGATGGCCCATATAGCACCTTGGAGATTGAAAGCTGAGAAAATGAAAACCTGGTATCTGATAATGGTGGTGGGCCCATGTCAGCATTAGGGTCAACAGATGGGTTAAGAAGGGCAGATTGGATTATTTCACTCTCACTCTTAGTAATCATCAGTGTCAATGAATTGCCAGTGCATGGGATATCCTTCCATAGCATGTTGAATGTTGGTGTATTGATCAGCACTGATACTGGCATGTTGAGAATCAACATTGATGCATTCAATATAATAAAGTATGTTAGGATGGTGAGCCTACTAAGTATGTAAAGTGAAGCTGCAGACATACAGTATATTTCAAACCATGCAACAGAGTATCATTACAATTTATTAGTGCTATAGCGTACCCAACTTAGCCTAACTTCAAACATAAATCAATAACTGATGACAATATTGCAGTTCTGGCATGACACACTCATTCACCCCACCCTGCCTCCTGCACCAACTGCTTCTGCTGCTTGATTCAGATCACAGAATCATAAACACAGGGATAGTGCACTGTGGAAGTGTTGCATTTAAAGGATGTATCTCTTCTGCATGATGAAACATGAAGATGAGGATGCTGTACCTGCAACAAGTCCTCAAAATCATGCACAGCCATTTTCTTTAATTGGACACATTTGGCCTGAAATGCTAAATCATACCACATTCGAAGGTTGGAAGCTAACAGCATCTTAAAAGTATATTGAGCAATGTAACAAGTATAATCTGTTGGCTCCTACTGGCAATTGAGTTTAGCAAGTCTATTTCCCTTCAAGCTATCTAAAATTCTTAATAAATGTGGGAACACTGCCAAATTCAAGACACTAAACTCCAACTCATGCAAGAGATTGACCACAAGCATCAAGAAAAAGTCAAATCCTGTGTGGCAAAACCATTCAGAGAAGTGTTCTATATATATGTGAGTGGTGGAGATTCAAAATTTGGGCAATATAAACATTCACCTGAGAAGGAATCAAGGACCTGGCCTTAAGGAGATCTTCAACACAGGAAATGTTGATGACATAGTGTTGTTCATAGATTTGGCTGTGCACAGAAGAGATTCTGGCCCATCTTTTGTCATTATCCTTGCATGCTAGGATTTATCATTGAAGCATGTCTTTGTCCATCCCATCAGCACACTTAATTCTGGTGCCATGTTTATATGCATGAACAAATTCATTGTCAAGAATTTTCCTCCACTGGAAATGAAAGAGCTCTTTGTGAAAAATGTATTACCAGGGGGCTTATCTTCACTGCAGTTGGATATAAAGCTTTGAAGTCATCTGGTAGCTGTATATCATCAGATCAGAAACAGTGCCAGTTTGCATTACCCAAACTCAGGGGTCCATGTACATGTTGAAAATAAGTGATGTGACTGTACAGCTGGAATGATGGCTTGCATTTCTTGTTTTTGGAGTGGTTTCCAAGACATATGCATAGAAGCCATAACTTCACATCTTTGAATGTTGTCAACTGCATCTCATTTGACCAAAACATGAGTGCAACAATTCATCTAGATAAATCACATCTTGGTTCTGGTGGAATTTGCTGAAGCTGATTATGCACTTTGATAAATGCTTGGGAAGTATATAGCTTGCTGTAAATTCTGATGTCATGATCTTTACGAGTAGGAGGCCAGTGCCATTCATAATGTTTGTGGTGGTTCAACAGGTTGATTCAACATAGAATTCAGGACCTTTTCTTAAATGACAGAGATGAATAAGTAGCAATAAAACTCAGAAACTAGCCACCAGTATTACTGTTTTATTGCAAACTCGTGCTCAAACAAGGATGTGCAGACATCCACCATGTCACTGCCAATGTCCCATCTGATGGCCTTGCAGAGAGAATATAACTCCTCAATGGCACCAAATCTGCCCAAGTCTTGGACAGGAAATGCAATGAAATGCTCCTGTTCTCTCAGTGTGCAGAAAATTATGATTGGAAATATGATTCCCTTCGGGAATATTTACAAAGCTCTGTTACTGGCCCTGGAAATGAGCACCATATACCACGCTTTTATGGAATTCCAAAGATTCATAAACTACCAGTAAAATTCAGGCCTATTCTACACTGTCACAGTGCGATCCAAAATCCTGCTGCTAAATTTTGCTCTAAAATCCTCAAACCTCTTTTTGCAGAGGCACTAACTGTCATTCACAGCAACAAAGATTTAGTGATAAAATTGAGTCAACTCTAGCTAGTCCCTGGCACAAAGTATTACATTGTCACCAGCAATGTAGTTGCCTACTACCCCAACATTCCTTTGGAAAAATGCCTCAAGCAACATTGGCCATGGTTGCTGAATGGGCACATTGTGTTGAAGGGTCTAATAGGCATTGGATGGGACTTAGCATAGAAGTGTTTTTATAGTTCTTCAATGACACACTTCACATTGATAACATGGAGTTGTTAACACAGTTTGATGGAAAAGTATACCAGCAACTTAATGGCCTAGCAATGGGTGTTGCAGACTTCCCAGACCTTGTATGGGTGGTTCTGTGACCAATGTGACAGTGTACTGGGCAATCCCCACATTGCCTACTATGATAGGTATATTGATGACTGTATCAGCATAGTCTATGCATGTGACCCCCAGGAAGCATTGAATCAATAAAATTAATATTGATGACTGTGAAATTATATGGAGGGTGGGCAATGTGCAGCCCTTCCTTGAAATGCTCCTCTACATAGGTTACAGAGGAAACTTGAACCATAAGCCATATCAAAAGGGTGAATCCCACCAAAGAATCCCATGGGTCTCTACCTACCTGATAGATGTCAAATGAGATACATTCTATGGTGAAATGAACTGGCTCACCACCCTAAGTAGCAACTATGACAACTATTTAGATGCACTTGACTGGTTGGTTACCATCTATGTGCAATGTGGTTATGATGAAGCTCTGCTACTATCCTGGAGAAAGAATAAACTCAAGGAATAATGGGAAAACTGCCTATCACAAATGGAAAAGGAGACTGATGCTGTTCTTGTTCTCAAATCTGAGTTTAACACAGCATGGGGGTTCTTTTCTGCTATCAAGTTAGGAGACACTATCCTAGGATATATGCAATCTTGGCTTTACCATGCCAAGCATATGGAATTCTCCCCAGAATTCCCACCTGAACCAAAAGAGTATGCCTGTGATGTAGCTAGCCAATCCTGATACCTTATGGGTACTGTGCAGGCCAATGGCATGGAGGTTGAAACTGTAAACCTTAGGCATACCAATATTCTAGACCATCAAATATTAGTGAGCTGGAAACAGACCATCCAATTATCTGACCTTGCCAGTCTTTGGAAAAAAATGGTGTTGGAACAACACACTGATAAAGGGATAGGGGACGCAGAGTCCATCCATCCACTAGACGAACCTTAAGGTAGTCAACCTATCCTCCATGGACCCTCTGTGCTAGCAAGGTTCTGTTGTTTGCAACCTGGAAAAGTAATTGACTTGGATGATAACAAGTTCTCTGCACAGAGGAGATCAGTGAGTCCTGTCTGGGATGAAGATACTCACAACCTGTTGGCTGAATTGGTTTTTCATGTTCATATGCCCTGAGTTGCCCTAATAGGCCAAATAGAAGTTCAAAGCTGAAGTGACTGCTTTGTTGCAGGGATCGGGAGTACTGCTTGCAGGTGGTGAGCTAATTAGTGCAATACTATGTAGTACCACAGGTGGCCTTAGGCTCCATGGCTAAGTTAACTCCCCATCTGGACCCTGTAAAGCTTTAAGTGGCGCAAAGGTTAGTTCCTATGTATGCACCATCAGAATCTTGTTGTTTGATAGCAACCCCATCATTTAATAAATGGTTAAGAGGTCTAGCATTGCCCTAAACAAGCAGTGAAATGGTGATTGCTGTTTGGCTAGGCATCAGACAGGTTACTCAAGTCAAGAACCAACATGTATAAGCCCCCCTAACTTAACCTAACATGAGTGAATGGTGTAATAGCCTGATTGTGAAATGTAACTCCATTAATTATAGCCTAATCCTAACAGGCCTAACAAACCCTAACTGACTAACTTAACTTAACAACCCTAACTTAATGGTGGGATGGAGTTTAAATTACATAAGCATCTAGACTGTTCTCTAGGATTAACACTGAATAGATCTGACATCTAAAATACCCCTGAGTCTGGACCAGTGATATCAGTCGAACCTTCCACATTCAGCCAATTGTGAAAAAGCCTCCTATGGTACCTTCCAAAAGTGACATGTCAAGCAATTGGACTGGCATTTTCCATTATACAATTTTCCTATTATATCACATTATTATTTGATGGTCCATGCACAATCTCTATCCTATTTATACAGGTAAAAGAGGACATGTAATCTTTTCATTTGTTGCCAGAGGTCTAATGAGTCAACCTGACAAAATAGATGATGTTGGTACTTGTGGAACCAACACCTATAATCCATCTGGCACCCATCCAAACATACTATCCCCCTTGCAGTACTCAGCCCCCTAATATAGCCCATATTGAGGTGCTGATGGATCTATAGCAAGGTTAGCTACCGGTGATTTGTTTTCTTGTGTTGCCCACTCTGGAGCTTTCTCCCACAAGGTGTCTTATACACTTGTTCTAAATATAGATACAAGTATTTACTCCTAGCAACTACTGCTAGAGTGTTCTAAGGTTGTGTGGAAAAACTGCTCTTTTTGGGCCACTGTCAGTTTTCTAAAAGGAACTTCCTCACAATCTCTATTACCTGCACTCTTCTTGAGTCCCTCCTTGAGTCCTGTGACTCAGTGTGTTCTTCTGTCTTTCAGAGACTGGACTACTGCTCTATCAGTAGTTTTCTTATTCTTGTATGATGTCTGTATGACTCATGTCTATTTCTATGTATGCCCTCAAGGGCCCAAACTGCCCTCCTTATATACATAATTACAGAGGCTGTGTTGCTTACTCAGGCTAAGTCATGCTTACAAATCAGGTGGCTAAATATGGACATTCATTTTCATGTCAAGAAAAGGGCTATGTGTCACCATGAAGAATATTACAAATCTCCTGTCGAGTTGCCTTATGCAGTTTGGCTTGGCAATGACTCATACTGACTCATGCTGTGCAAGGTCACATGATCTGAGTCATGTGATATGGTCAAGGGTCACATGCTCAACTTTCTCTAACACTTAGGTTCTTTGTATTTACAAAGATATTAAAGAAGTGTTCTGTTATGTAGTTATAGATAGTAACAGAGATACATTGGGAGAAAACATTTAGTTTCTCCACAACCTCAGGATGGAAAATTAAGAACAAATGGAAAGGTATTGTTCATACTATTGGGCTATCTAGAATTAAAAGTACTAAGCATTTGGATTATGGAAAAGAGTTGAAATCTCAAACTTTGGATCAAATGTCAATATGGACTGGTATTAAGTCTATGATCTTGCATCCAGTTAATTTTAATTTGGTGCAGGTCAGCATTGAGCCCCTATTCTCTTTTGATCTTACTGAGGCAACCTTTCTCATACATGCTTCCAATTCTGATGTGGTTTCTAGATCCAAGCTCATTAGCTTCAAAAGCATCCAAAAAACATAGACACTATTCATGAATGAATCATGCTATCTTGGTTTGCATCTCTGAAGCAATTCAAAGCACAATTCAAGAACCAGATAAGAGATAATGACTTCCAACCAAATAGCATCATCCTCATCTGGAATACTTGAATTGAAAAAAAGTTGAACCAGAATATGCAGCTGAGATATTTGGGTCCAATTGTGGTCCTTTGCTAGACTACTGGAGGATCATACTTATTAGCTGAGTTGGATGGCACAATCTCAAGACTTAGGTATGCAGCATTCTGATTGTTGCCATATTATCCAAGGACAAATATTTCCATTCTGGTTACTAAGCTGACCAGATTGGATGACAAGGAACTAGATGACCATGATGCTGAGGAAGATGTTAAGCATGAGCAACAAGATGAGGAAGCAGTCTCAGACAACTAGCTATTCTCACAAATAAAAAAACTGCCTCATCTATTCATATTGGTTTGTTACATACAGTGAGGTGCAAAACCGTTGCAATGTCTAACCCCAAACCGGGGCGCGAAGCACCCCGCAATCACTTGTGGGAATTTCACTTTGCTTTGGTGGGAACAAATAAAGTACAAACCCTTAGCTACAACGTTGTCCCCAGGGTCATGTGATTTCGCTTACATA
>JBBPRV010000344.1:0-22498 GCA_038093235.1 Boletus harrisonii
GAACAACCCAATGAGATACACTTGTTGATTCGTCGCGTAAAATGTGTGATGCCATTCTCAAAGTAGTGATGAGCGACCTGCATAACGTCTATGGAAAGAGTACGTTGAGCACGCTCGTCTGGAAACAAACAATCGCATACCTGACTCATGTTGGATGATTGCGACTTCGGGACTTTCGGCGAGCTCCCGCGCAGCATCACGGAGGCAGTCTTCGGGAACGACTGTATCTGCGTCAACCAGGAGGATAAGCTCTCCGATTCGAATCGATCTGCCATTAGATGCCCAAGGTTTCCATTTATCCCCAGTCTCCGCGAACACTTCGTTGCACGCCAAGTGTAGCGCGCGGTCCTCGAGGGACGTGTCGTCGGCGTAATCCAACTCTTCCCGTTCCTCCGCCTCCTGAAGCACCTTGAGATGCTTCTCCATTTTCAAGCTGAGGGAAAGACCGTAGTTCAGGTTGGACGCTTTCTTGAATCGCCCAGCACGTTTGAAACCATCGGGGGATGAGTCATGACCAGGACGAGCGACCCAACCAATGTTATGATCCGCGTAGAATGCGATGCGTGCTTCGCGATCTTTATCGGTTACCAACTGGAGACCGTCGTCGTGAATAAAGATGGCTGACGATCCTCCTTGGCGAGCGTAGGTTTGCATGGCCTTTTTAAGATGAAAGACAGAGGGTGCGCTGCAAAGAGTCAGTGACAATGAATCGACATTATCATCTGTGGATACTGACATCGTCTGCTCCAAGCTCTCTTTATAGACAGGCATCTGGATAGTAATGTGGGGGAGATTGGAGTCCACCTCTTTGTTGGGTTCAGGTTTCACCGCAGAATAGTATCGAGAATTATCATAGTATTGCGAGACAGGCCCGATACTGCGCGAGAATGAGATTAGAGTGTTTCAACGTCCAGATACTAGTGACTCACATCATGCCAACATTGCTGACAATTTGATTGCAGAAGAACTGGAAGGTCCAATGAGCGTAAGTCAAGGAGCGTAACTCGAATGTGCTTACGATGGAGATACAGAACGTGAAAGGTGCAGTGACAAGTAGTGCAAACCTAATCCAGTTTCCATCCAAGAGCGACTCTTGTAAGAGCATGCTAACTCCGCTACCAATGAAGTCTGAAGAAGGTTGCTTCAGTCGAGCACCCCAGGCGAAGTGAATACTCACAAATTGCCAAAGCGCAGCCTAGACCATTGTAGAAGGGGGCGATAAGCCTCGTCTGACGTTGCTTTGGTGCTGCCCCTTCTACATCATTCTTGTGCCCAGAACGACTTGAACGCCAGCTGAATAGCTTCCAGAGCGATCCTGTCTTTGCATTCGCACCTTCGTCAGCGTATGCTTTGTCGACGACAGCGATAGGCTCGGATGAAGCCTCCCTTTCCTTCTCGGGGAGGTTATCATCGGAGAGTATATTGGAAGATGATAGCTCCGACGGAGGGACGGAGATGGTGCCTCGAGCCCGCCACACAAGTTTGATCAACTTTGCTTCAAAGTCACAACATAACGGAATAATGCTGTCCAGGTCGTCAGACCAAAGCACAAGCACAAGCTCGTTACGCTATGTGTAGGAGATTACGTCAGAGAGTTCCCAAGCGATGTCGAGAGAAGAAAACTTTACAATGAACGCTCCGCATTGTTCCTTCTCTGCGGTTGGCAACGCAGCCATCGAATCGAGGATCTGGATACGAGTGTTGTGATCGACATAGATCGCAGTCGCGTCGTCGGATCTATATAGTTGCGCAGGCAATATACGTGAGTCCCCGAAGTAACAGTGACGATAGAAAACGCACACAGTTGCCAAGGCTGCATGGACTGCTGCGCTGCGCAATTTGACCGCGACGACGGGATTCAACGTGCGAATCGCCGCCTCAAACGGTGCAAGAAATGGATTCTCGTATGGGAAGACACGGAACTGGCCTGGTTCGACTCGGAGGCAGACACCGGCAGAGATGTTCTCTTCAGAAGGTTTGAACCAAGCATCTCCCTGAGTCTACCGACGTTGAACGCTGAGCTCCCGAACGACGACCATGGAGGAGAAAGGGAACACTTACTTTCTTGAAGATGTGGTGGAGCAGGGCATCGTAGGCATCATAATCCATGGCCATGCTGGAACCCGGTGAAAGCATATAAAGGCACGGCAAGTATGGTCAGGAACTGTGAACGCCTTCCGGAGGGACGGGCAAGGGGTGCGAGGCTCGTGACATGTTGGACAGAACCTTCGAGGTATAAGTAAGAACGCTCTGAAAGTAACACGGGTACATAATCCGGCAAGAATGGACGCAAAACCATACAAGCATGATGGTGGTAATAACCCAATTCCGGAAAAGGACAAGCAGGTGGGATTATTGTGGCATCAGAGAGGGCAAAGTGAACAACCTGAATGCGATGCTACCTTCTGACATTAATTGCGATAAATCGGTGTGAACGTACAGATGCGAATAGGAACCCTGCGATACGAGGGGTGGAAGAAGGCAATGGAAAAGGTCAAATTCCGATATCGATGGTCACCAAACACATAACATACGTGATCGGGGCGGTATTCGGAGGGCAAGGATACTGCCCTGGTAGATGGAGGAGTTCGTGAGAGGATCTGTGAATCGATTTGGGTGGCAGTCGGAGAGCGGAAGGAGTGTCGCTAAAACCAAGTTGGAACACAGAGATTGAAAGTGCCTGATCAGCGATATTTTTGGGATACCTGACTCGTCGGATATCTGCATGCAGTCAGCTCGAGTTGCGGCCAACAAGACCCTCAAAGCAAAATCAGATAACGGTCAATATGCGCTCACCGGACCTCTGCACTGCACTTATGAATGAGCCTCCCCAGACGGACATGTTCCTGGACTTCCCAAAGGAGTGGATGGGCATACGAGGGCCCATGCGTTCATGCACCGCTCTCGAGGTCCTCCGAGACCTGATCCCCGTGTCGGACCAGCCTTCCGCGGAGTTTGGGCGCAGCGCTCTTCTTTTAGCCAGAATCTACGAAGCTATGTAACGTTCCCGAAAAGCCTCCACGTTCTTAGTGGATTGTAAAGGAAAAAGGGAAAGAGAAATAAAATGAAGGAAGGAAAGACAGTGTGCTGTGTTAGCCACAGCGACTCCAGTGTGGCGTTGCAGTGCGAACTAAACAAGGCATGAACACCTCAACATGGAACTTCACGCCACGGTGCCGTTCGTTCGATCACATCAAGTCAAACACCGCTGAACCCTTCGAGTACATGTGGGTCCCGTTTGTCGCGTCCGTCGGAGGGTTTATCTCGAGTTCGGGCGTGCTTTCAAGTGTGGAGCAAGCGTAAGCTGATTTGAGAATCGGCGCCAACGGAGTATTACAACTTCTTGCTTCACACATCTTGCGCCACGACGCTCAATGCAACTCCGTGTCCAATGGACGCACGCCGCAGTGCTACCCCTTCTCAAATTGTCTCAGAAGGTTACTCCAAAGCAACTAGAACAGACGCGTGGGATCTGTTCGATGATCACCCTGGCGCCAATAAGATTTTCAAGCTCTCATGCCAATCAACGAGACCCTTGACGACAAGTTTGAACTTAGGTGTGTCTTTTCGTGACTCAAGTCCCACCATCTGAAACATCATGGCACAAGTGGCGTTCCCACTCCCTACACCCCTGGGTGGTCAAATCACCTATTATGGATCACCAAAAACGAAATATTCGCGATTCGGAACTCGGTCTTAGGAACCGAATCCCATGCAGAAAAATGGTAGGTGACCTATTTCCTCACGTAGAATTTTATCTCTTCAACACTTGCGTCACTGTTAGCGGAATATTACTCTGAGCCCTGCAAATTTTGTTTTGTGGGACAGATTGCCAAAGACAACAGTCCTCCGTAGACAGTGATCCCCTTCACTCTATCATGCACGTGTTAAGGACGACTTCAGAAAGGTGTGAAATCCAGCAATATTCAGGCTGATTCAGACCGATCATGTCAAGGAAGCTGATGATACCATCACCAAACAGGCCGGCTTTGCATCGAGCGCACGCCGCAAAGACAGTGCGCCCTGTTTCGCTGATTCGAGTAGTCTCCGATCCTGCCGTAAAGAAGCTACCATCAATCACAGCCCTCACCCGGACTCGAGGGGTCCAAAAAGGACACTATTACCTTAGATATTGGGGTGTTACATCGGGAGGAAACCGTCCGCATCTGTATGATTGGTTATCCCGGGCGCCTCCATCCTCTTCCACCCCTATCGTACGACGGGACTAGACAACTTGGGATGCCTGTTATCAGAAGAATCCTTCATTCGTGACCAAGATATCAGATCTGATTTCTACATCCTCCCTTTCGGGCTAAACTGTGCGCGGTCTTCAATCCCGCATCGAGTGTTTTATCTGATTCTCGTAAGGGAACACCAGGATGGCACTCGAGGGTGCTCTTTTTTTTACAGATTGACAGGCTGACTCCACAAAATGATGCTTCACTCCAAGGCTATGAGCTAGGAAACCATACCGTGACAGAAAATCCTATCGGGATACTCAATGTTTCCTTCTTTTACCTTTGTGTGTTCTTTTCCTGATTCTCCATCCGATTAACATGCCGATTATAGCTGATAATTACCTGGCCCGTCGGCCTCTCCGCAAACGTTCGCTCGTGATAGGTAGATGTGCGTATAATTTTCACCCATTTTGTGTTGTTTAGTATATCACTCATGGTGGTCACTGAGCCTCCGTTCCTGCATGCATCATCAATGGTGACAAAATTTGACATGCGTTTCCTCGATATCGCAATCGTAGCATGAGCACGTTTGCACTCTCGAGAATTCCGATCACAGACTCCATTGCGAAGATAACGGTAACGTGCTAGGACGAAACGAGGCACCCAAGAAGTCACCCCGAAAGCAAACACACTATGAAATCATTGCGCACTACACATAGTCGTTTTGCACCACGTTTAGATAAGTGGAAAGACGCCGGAAATCAGGTGTCCAAGTATTCGGCGAAATCTGCATTATGGGCGCACGTCATGCATCATATTCGGTTCCCGAGTGATGCGCTACCCACACGGTGTTCTGTGTTCCGCTCCAAATACCCGGCCGTTATCGCCAAGATAGTGACATGCCATGTTGGATAGTCATGTTTTCGTGCATAGAAGAGCTTCTTGTAGCTGCGGGATGCACAAACTTCGAATAGCGTTAAGGACCTAAGAGGCTTAGTTACTTAATGGCAAATCGCTTGAGACGCCTGACTACTGCGCCGTTATCTTGGATAATGACTACGTATGTCGTCCCAAACGCTGATCGATGACGAAGCGCTCGTACATGCAGTTGTCCATCTGATCGTCGTGAGAGGGGAGTACTTAGGTTATTCATTTAGCCTGCAGCAGCGATGGCGGAAGTGCGGTTTACCGCCGGACCGAGTTCTAGATTCTAGGCGTTTGCGAGGATAAGACATCCTCTGAATCCCAGCGACGCAACAAGTTCACATCGGCACATGGAAGACGTTCCTTCTCTCTTACGAGCCCTCTCGTCAGATACTATAACTTGCAGTAAGAATGGAAGGGAGAATGAGAATGATGGCATTGAAATACAGGGAGAGGTCTATCGTGCGTCTTGCTGCTGTAAAATGTCAGATACATGTCGACCAGGGCAAAATCTGAACTTTTTCGAGGCACCCTTTGCCTCTGACGAGCAGGTTCCTGAACTAGCACACCGTATGTACATCATGATTGTGCCCACGCCCTGTCACAGGACGTCCCAGACTTCTTCTCCTCAAGCCCTGAATATGATGCACCGCGGGGCGGCCGTAGTATTGCGATTGGTGCATGAAGTGGGACGTGAACACGGGGAAAGACGCGTGCCTAATACGGAGTGCGATATAGTTATCTTTTTTTTGACTGGTCCGTGCCACAAGGAAGCTGATGATACGTGCATATGCTGCATCCGGTTAATCTCCGTGCGATCTCAGATTCACATTCTCGACGCGAGAATGCAAATCGGACTTTTGGTTCCGTGGACAAGGATACGGTACCTTTTCCACCCACGTCACACGGTGATTCCTCTCCCACACTGCAGATATGGAAATACAGACCCCCCTCCACATACACGACGAGATATTGCTCCTGGGGCCATTATATGATATAACCAACGGGCATCGCTTTGTAAAGTCTTAAAACACGCCGACTGTAGTTCAGATAACCCCATCTACTCATTGGTAGCGTTTTCGCGTGCCATGACTATCTCTTCCAATCGCCCAGAGGGTGTTAGGTTCCCCGCCGAGTCACCGTTCTTCATCAGCGAAGAACGACGGCCGGATCGTCTCGGAGACCTCTCGTCACCCAGCGCGTCACGTCCCTCGACCGCTGGGACGAACCCGTTCTCATCCCATGTTAGTAGGAACACCGACACCTCGAGCCGTGGGTCTACCCCTTCTGTGCTCAGTCGGCAAGGCGAGATCGAACCAGAGGCATCCCCCCGCCAAAACGTATCTATCGCCCCCCGCGCGGACATTCCTCGCGTGTCCTCCTACTACGGCATCCGCTCCAGCAATCTGCCAAGCCGCAATTCGTCTGGCATCCGGGTCCGCGAGGCCTTTGCAGCGCCTCCTTCGCGACCACTAACAGCACACTCCACAATACCCTCGTTAGTTCAGAAGAAGGCAACGCGCATGCGCTCCACTCTCCTCGATGACCCCAGCACCATCGAGAAGCCGTGGGTCTCAAAAAAGGACCCGTACGCGCGGATTGCGTACTTCCTGACCTACGGTGTCGCGTTCCTCGGCATCGCCGCCTCTGCCATCCGATGTTATTTCGGGTATAAGAGTGTTCCAATGATAACCGGAAACCTGTGTATGGTGCTGGACGAAGAGTTCGATACCGACACGGACACCGTCTTCGGCTCTGGCGGAAAGTGGTTCCGCGAGATCGAACTCGGAGGCTTTGGGTAAGCAGTCATTCGGCTCCGGAATCTAAAAGCATGCTCACATCTCATTTGCGACAGTAACGGGGAGTTCGAGATGACTACTTCGTCAACAGACAATTCCTACGTTCAGGATGGGTACCTCTATATAACACCAACCTTGACGTCAGACATTATCGGGATGGACAACGTGTTGAATGGTTATACGTACAACCTCACCGACTGCACTTACAATACCACCAACCCGGAAGCTTTGCCTGGTGGGACCAACAGCTCAACGTTCGATCCTACCGCGTACTATCAAGCATGCGGTGCCATAAGCAACAGCACGAACGGTGCTGTCATCAATCCCGTCCAGAGTGCACGCATTAGCACCCGAAACAGCGCTAGCATCCAATACGGTCGAGTCGAAGTCCGGGCCAAGCTTCCAAGAGGGTGAGCATCTCCCAGCTTCACAAGGACAGCATGATACTGACCTGAGTTAACTTCCACAGTGACTGGGTAGGCGTCAGATAACATTCAACAACCGCGTTCTCACCATTTTGTAGCTTTGGCCTGCTATTTGGATGCTTCCCGTGAATAACACGTATGGGCCCTGGCCGCTCAGCGGTGAAATCGACATCATGGAATCTCGCGGCAACGCCCGTTCATATCCAGACCAGTGAGACCAAACGCCTTCCTTTTCCAGCGCCGACTGACGGAAATTGGTAGAGGAATTGACTACGTCCGCGGTTCGCTTAACTGGGGACCATTGTCATTCCTGAATGCCTTTTACAAAACCTTCGGTTGGTGGACACAGCGCCGGACGGATTACGGGGAAGCGTTCCACACTTACGTGCTTGAATGGACCTCAAGCTTCTTGTGAGCCCCTTTCTCTCCACACCTTGTAAAGATCGATACTGAAATCAAGACATTCTGAAGGCGCATCTACGTCGACTCAAGACTTAATTTCATGCTCGAGCTGAGCTTCAACGAACCTTTCTTCACTCGCGGGGACTTCCCCTCTGTTGTCGTAAACGGGTCGACGCCGATCGTGCTCCAGAACCCTTGGGTAAATGGAACCAACGCCACACCGTTCGACCAGCGTGGGTGTCTCTCTCATTGGGCCGGCTAGGCATTGGGACCGGACCGGTATTGATGCGAGTGTGTTTCTTCTTCCACAGCCTTCTATTTGATCTTGGATCTCGCTGTCGGTGGTACGAGCGGGTGGTTCCCTGATAACGAAGGCAGCAAGCCATGGTTGGACGGTTCAAACATCGCGATGCGCCAGTTTGCCCAAGCCAAGGACCAGTGGTATCCTACTTGGGGATCCGACGGGGAAAGCAAGTCGTTCATCATGTACGTCGCCGTTCACGTTTCTTCTCCCTGTACAGATCTAGCGTTGATGATCCGTTGCGTGATCTAGCGACTATGTCAAGATGTGGCAGCTCTGCTGAGCGCGGAAGCCCGGGAGAGAAGGGAGAGAAGGAACTTTTATTCATAAGGGACTTTTTGAGACAATACCTTTAATGTATATTGCAAACCTGTTTCCATTGGCGTTTGTTAGCCACGTAATTGTATAGACGAGTCCAGCTTGTTCTTCCCGGTCCACGAAGAAAGATACCACGAGGGCGGCCACCTACTTTTGAATCACATATAACTGGTGTTAGACTGAACCACGACCGCGCGCACAAGTAGTCAAAGGTTTCGAGGGGTAAACTCCCCCTACCATCGTTGCTGTCCAAACCCTCGTCAAACATGCCTAGTTAGATGTCTCACCTGACTGAGATATATGCGCTGTAGTTTATCTGGGAGAGGCTTAATTGCCTTCGCTGGCCGGTGCACTATGGGGTCATTGTACGGTGATAGGATGAGTCGGACCTCCAGGCTCCAGCTCGCAGTGCCACTATTTACATCACGTGATATTGAACGGGCCCCGGCGAGCCGGCGGGCCGCGCCACACTCAGATCTGCGAATCATGACCATGATACGATACCAGACTAGCATGAATCTAACTGAAATACCGTTCCAGCGTGCATGTCTGTCCACAGGCGAGCTTGCCAGTAATCAATTAACACTTTTTCAAAACACGGAGTTGAATTAAAGCACAGGGGTTAAAGGAACGTCTCGCCGGAATGCCATCATGAATGATGAATCTGAAAGCAAACATATGCATGAGCGCTTGACGAGTTCAAAACGAGGATAGACACCTGCGTTGATTGGCGCGTGTGCGACATAAACATCACACTCTCCGATTATCTTGGTAGCACAATATTCGTAACGTCGAATCAAAAAGTCCGGTGGGTCGAGACAAAACTTTCCAAATACAAATTCGTACCTAACGTCAGTACGATCCAGTGCGCCGAGCGCAAAAATCAATGGCAGGATGTGCACCAAATGGGAGTCCTTCCAGATCACCCACCTGCGTTCCCTGTGAGATGCAAACGACCAGTGACCACTTGTCCCAGACTCGCGTGCGGATCATGACCATCACTCGTGGACACCGTGACTTACAGTAGAAGGAACTTCGATGGATACGAATATCGGTCCAACAAGGTAAGGGGTCTCCATCAGATGTTATCTTTTGGCACTGCTTTGAGAAACAACGGCGACCCGCCACAGGCCATCGGAACGCTAGACGCCCACGAATGCTGACCGCGTATTCCGCATCGAGAGATGATAAACATTCCCACCTAGGTATAATGATTCACTTAAGAAGGCGTTGCTCAAATTGGAAGTGAACGTACTCAAATCAATATCAGTGCCAAGGCGAGCTTGCCATTGGCATCGCTCCAGCTCAAGAATGTAGCTAGTCAACGAGCGCTCTGAAAAACTACTTATGCAACGAGAGAAAGGTTGGCAATAAAAGCTCAGCGATCGTAAGCATTGGGCCTATCAGCAACTCACTATTCTCACTGCACGTCAGACCAGCATCAACTTGAAGTTCGCGGGGGCGGATTTGAGATCAGAATAAAGGAAAACTCTCACAGACGTCCAGGGCAGCGTCACTTCGTCCGAATCGTCCTGGACGATCACTGATAAGAACTGTCAAGTTATTTGTGGAGAGCCACCATAACGTTCCAAGATGTCCACCCGTCGGAAAAAACTCTTGAGAGGGGGTTCAGGGCTCGTCACTACAGTCAACTCCCTCATAACGCATACCTCTCGGGAGATGTCCAGGGGTATGTGTTCAAGTTATCAGGGAGTATGTGTTATCAAGGGAGCTCAAATGGTGAGCCGGAGCAATTCGGGAGCGGCCCAGAGGTATGTGTTACCAGGGAGTAATTATGTGAGGTATGTGTTGAGGGAGTTGCAAGACTGTAAATGGCGCGATCTCCTGGATATCAATCCGCCAAGTCTTGACACTAATGCTGCAGGACATCCATGTATATATTCTGTGACGGCATAAAGCGTGGGCGAAAGGGTGCAGATAAAAATGGTTTTATGTATGTGAAACAACACTGGCAGTCCCATCTTTATGCACGCTGACGAAGCGACAACCAGGGACACCACCAGCTCTACTAGGATGAAAACTTCATCTGGAACGTGAAGCTCCTTTAGCTGAGGATACAACTACCTCCAACTCCGTTCAAGCCCGTGGTAGAGTCGTCAAGCAATAACTGTGTTGCAGATGGAAATTCCTTCATAACTTGAACTGTAGTCTGTAATCAGATCGAGTCCATCTTATTACGCCATTTGGCTTGATGAGACAAAGGGGTGATGTGGTCGCGAGCCCTTAAACACGAAAGACCAATATAACGGTAACAAGTAGAGGTTAACGGTGCCTGCCGCAGACATTCCTTTCGCGTGTGACAGATATCTGTGGATGAGAACGATCGACGAACTTGGCAAAACAACACGTCCAGGTTGACAGATCGGATCTGTAGTATTACTTCGGGAATGTGTAATTCTACCGGCATCCGCCGTCATCCGATAGGGAAAAATTCACACCAGTCGCGCCGAATCATTCGAGTACCAAGTAAATGGGGAGATTGAAGGCTGGTACATGCTGATGTTCTCAGTGATTCGTGCGGAGGGTGCGGGGGTTCCGATTTCATCTAGGAACTTGAGGAAGAAGGGGGAGTAAATGGGACGACGGACTGCCAAGAATTTTAGTATACAGGCGGAGCGCCGACAACTACTTCGAAGAGAAACACGAGGGAAAACTTGCTCACCATATCGTTGCCATATCGTGCAGTTCAAATCGAGTTCGGGGTCAATTAGTGGAGTCAGCGTGTGGCGTTGTGCCCACACCCTGAATTCATAATCCAGCCATCGCACCCATCGTAGTATGTGATTGTTTTCGTTTGCCTAGGGGTAGTTGAACGAGATCAGTGAATATTAATTTAACAGATGTTCTGAATGAACCGCTATAGCTGCGTGTCGCGTAATAGAGCTCCATTTACCCCACAAATGGTAAATGAATTCTTCGACCCCGGGTAGTTGCCGCCTTCCCCTCCCTGTACACGGAGCTGCCAATGTTTCAGTGAAGTCTCAAGAAACATAGAAGAGAAGGCCGTGTACGCCCGGATAGATAATACCGTATCATTTGTAACTGAGAGCCGTGCCCCCGTGCCATTTAAATTCACAAATTCGCATTCTACTTTGTATGTGTTATATTCTGCTCTGAAGGGTCATCGTCGATGGATGGCGATGTGTACCTGCATTAGACTTGAACCATCAGCGATTCACATAGATGGTTAGTGAATAGGATCTCAGAAATTCAGAGATATACTTGGTTGCGACTTTACATTTGCTGAGAACTGTGTGGACTTTGGTGGGCTGCGTGGTGCACGGGATTGAGTACTGATCAATAATTTGCAATGCATCGGGTGATCGTCGACGTCATAAGGTCATGATCAAGCGTCAAGATTGGTCCAATTGCCTCCGTATTCGTCGCCCCTCGTTGTACAACTGAAGCAATTTCAGTTTTTCATCAGACACCGTGGCTTGAGCGATGCTCACCTTCCACGAGGTGAGAATGGGTGTCGATTGAAGTGAATATATGATGTAAGGGTAGAATTTCAAAAGAAAACAGACGCAAGGCGAAGATAGCATCTATTACAAGACGGAACCAAGTCTGTCCACCGTCGAGTATAATCCGGGTGACGTGCGATTATATTATCACTTGCGGTGCATCACGAACGAGGTTGTGCGGTGGGACTACCGTGCCATATTAGTATGGGAATCCCAAGGAAAGCTCGTGGATCCAAGGGACCCGACGGTCAGAGAGACACTGGAGTCACAAGAATCACAAGCGCAGCGGGTTTTTGTTCTGCTATTGCGAAGAGTTAGTGTCGAAGCGTCGATTCTTGTAAACCAAACGGACCAGTGCCAAGATTTCCGACTCCAGGACTCTTACTTCCTCCTCAAGTCGCTGTCGCTGTTTCGACAGCATTTGTACCCTGCGTTCCTCGCGTTTATTCGTCGTCGGCGCTGTTGCTGCACGAGACTGCATGGCTTGAGCTGCTTCTACCTATCTCGAATGCCTGGTCCATGATTTCGTCTCTTTCGGGGTGAAGGACAAACCTTGCTTTGGATCAAGGCCCGTTTGCGGCTGAGGGCTTTGAGACCTTTCTCTGCACGTTCAATAAGCTCGTTGATCTGTGGCTCGATCTCATCCGCGAGGTCTGCTTTGTATCTACGAACGGTGCTTTCGTCTATGAGGAGGAAGACCTGGACGCAGTGAGCCGATGATATAATGGGAACATGAAAGATACCTTCTGATTCGCCAATACCTTAGTCATCCTTGGTAGATCGAACGTCCCATTTCGGAGGAGTTGCTGGGCTTCGTATGCCTGTTTGTCATTAGGACCGACGCCGATCGACTACACGATTGGTGTTACCTCTTCACAACAATCCTCCATCGCGAGCACACATTCTCGAAGATTTTGGGGGCAAACTGCGTTAGCATCTCCGCGATAGAACTCATGTGAACCTGCAAAGACAGATTCTCTCGGCCTGGGTAGTGCTGAGAGACGTGGCATTGAAACACGAAGGCATGCGTCTCGGCAACTCGTGAATGAATCGGAGATTGAAATCTCACGCAGAGAATATATAAGGCGCCAACTCCGAATGTGGCTGATTTTCCAAGTGTCCATCCAACCGCACGAAACGTTCGCCCTCGGCGCAGAGTTACTTCTGAATAGCGTCTGGTTTCAGGTTGGTGGAGCGAGGTGTCCGTCTGGATGCTCACGAGATCAAGCGCCGCTGCCTGGCTCGCTCTCACTGTGGTCCTCTGTGGCTGAGTCCGCTTTGCGTGTTGATTCGCTGCAGGGGATTCGAGGCTGATGTAGGGTGGTCGCGCGGCGTCATATTCCTGTATCTTCCGTACCCGCTCCTCTTAGCAGGAGTTGCTACTATGTGGCCTTGACGGTTGGGTCAAACCATGACGCATACAATTTCTGTACGCGAGATAGCCTTGTCTTGACATCTAGCTCGTTGAAGCCTCACCAGAAGTACTGTAACCAGGAAAGCTTTGTGATGGGTTTGTGCTACACTTTTACAGGTTCGCGTGTTGTCTTAGACTATTTCATTATGCATTGAGTAAATTTCCTACGCTTTTGTCACAGACGATTAATTTTTGGTGTAATCCCATGACGCACGTAACAACTATAGCACTATAGTGCGCTGTTCGTTTCCGAGCCTGCAAGCCCGAGGAACAAGCAAGCTTTCTGCCGACACTAGCTGTATGTAGCCCGCGCTCAAACACGGAAATCGCCGCGGCGCAAGACAGTCAATGGTACTTGCGCCGTCCTCTGCCGTCACACCGGAGAATCCTCCAGGTTAAAGTTATGCGCTCTCCATTAAACGACCTTCACACCGGCCAGTATGTACTACAGATCCAGTGATCTGAGTCTAGGTGTGACACGGGAAGATGCCTTATTGGCTTCTCTTGTTCTTCGATGCTGCAAGCAAACCCACAGGTCAAGTTTACGTTATGTTTCTCGCATGCTGATGCTTGCAGCCCGTTTCGAGATCGTGAGGCACTCAAGCCGGTCTACATGAATTGGACCAATTCCTGACTGCCAGAGTGGCCACCACGGCAGCGCAATGCAAATAGGGACATCGGTATTCAAGTTGGGACGTCCACAACTTCTATCCGGCAATCCCATGATACACGGACTCAAGCTATTATAATGATCTTGTCCCTTTAACTCTACCAAGCGCGCGATGGTGTTTGCCGCAGTAAATTCCGTGCGTGGTGCGCAATCTACCAAATCTGCGGGTTTCGGGTGCTCATTGAGTTTCACCGGTTTCCACCAGTGTTCCCGAGGGGCCATGCTGTTTTTCGACAGCGCGACGGATTTAGTTCCGTTTCAGAAGTTGTTCTTGCTCACCAGTATCCGTACTCGTTGATACACTCGATTGGTTAAACAAGTATTGTGGCGTCTGTGTCAACATTGAGGTTTGTGCACATGAACATCCTATTTTTGAACATCCACACATTCACTTACACCTCTCTGGCGTTCGTTACGGCGCGTTGGGTCAGGCTCATCACAAGGTGTAGCACTGTGCGACACCTCAAATAACGATCTTTGAATCCATTTCGTCCTTTGGCTAACCTTTAAACCCTAAGTACTCAAGGATGTTGGACGCTCAGTTGATGTGCTTCGCAGTCCCCCCTCATCCTTCCTTTGAGTATATTATGGAGGGTCAAGCTATGCCAGCCGCAAGGAAAGTGCACCCTTCTACTTTTGCTTCCAACCTTCAAGTTGTTCTAACTTTCGCTGCCACTCACTCTTTGTCTGTATTTTGTAACGTACGTGTACCACTACTGGATCCATCAGAGGACCAGTCCCGGCGTGACGGAAAAGACCTTGGAATCGGGCAACGATGATGATTTTATAACGCTCTGGCCCGCTTAATCGACAACAATATTTGTGGTTGTCAACGGAAGAGTGTGAAAACCTTGGTCAGGGGCTATTCTAGACTATCTATCCTGATTTGGGATTTTATTCCCACGCATGGTAAGAGTCGATTGTGTCACCAAATTTTTGACGGGTTGTCTCGAGATGCAGACACTCGGGCGAGGATTGCCCTGCTCATGGCACTGGGCACTTCGCTCGCGTCATCGACCACCATCCCCGAAATTCCTCCCTGTTTTACACCACGGTTGGCGGGCTGCATCGACCGCCACTGCGCGTGCTCCGGAGAGCACAGAAATTCCACAGTACAGCTACCCCAAGTACGAACTGTCGGACGCAGACCTCAAGCGGATCAACTGCCAGAGGAACATCGGTGTTTCTGCACACATCGACTCCGGCAAGACCACCCTCACAGAGCGTATTCTCTTTTACACCGGTCGAATTCGTGAAATTCATGAGGTCAGTGTTGCGTCATTGCAACGAGACATTGATAAACATCACCCCATTCAAACAACATACATAGGTCCGTGGTCGGGACGCCGTCGGTGCCAAGATGGATAGTATGGAACTAGAACGTGAAAAAGGCATCACCATCCAGAGTGCGGCTACTTTTTGCGACTGGGAAGCACCATCCCCCACTACTGGCGAAAAGCAAAAATATGCCATCAATATCATCGACACCCCAGGTCAGTACTCTTTTTGAGGTGAAGCGCACTCACTCTGACTTGATGGATGCGTAGGACACGTCGACTTTACTATAGAGGTTGAGCGCGCCTTGCGTGTGCTTGATGGCGCCATCTTGGTCCTGTGTGCTGTTTCTGGTGTTCAGAGTCAGACTACTACGGTCGATCGTCAAATGCGTCGCTATAACGTCCCTCGGATATCATTCATCAATAAAATGGATAGGTGCGACTTGTTCATTGTCGTGATACTAAAATACTGACTCATCTTCCAGACCCGGAGCAAATCCCTGGAGGGTTATCGATCAAATTCGGTCTAAGCTCAAGATTGCCGCTGCGGCAGTCCAGGTTCCTATCGGTGTCGAAGACGAGCTCAAGGGTGTCGTTGATCTGGTTCGTTGGAAGGCAATCTACAATGAGGGCGAGAAAGGGTACTTTGATTTGATTGCTCCCTTTGGCTCTCAGCCTCACTCATACGTCTGTTTAGTATCAAAGTCACGGAATCAGACGAGATCCCAGCTTCGGTCATTGATCTCGCTAAGGAGAAACGTGCTGAGCTCATCGAGCAACTCGCCGAAGTCGACGATGAAATTGCCGACATGGTTCTTGCCGATGAAATACCCTCTGGCCATCAGATCGCCGAAGCCATCCGCCGCGCAACCGTTGGTCTCAAATTCTCCCCGGTCTTCCTCGGCTCGGCTATCAAGAACACAGCTGTACAACCTATGCTAGACGGTGTCTGCGCTTACCTTGCTAATCCCGATGAGTCGGTTGTCACTGCGCATGATACGAGATTGCCACACGGTTCACCTCCGGTCCCGCTTGTCCCTGCTGCCGAAGCACCTCTTGTTGCATTGGCGTTTAAATTGGAGGAAGGGCGGTTTGGTCAGTTGACCTACATGCGGGTATACCAAGGTACTCTGAAGAAGGGGTCCTTCATTTTCAATGCTCGTACGGATAAGAAGGTCAAAGTTCCTCGCTTGGTTCGTATGCACAGTAATGAGATGGAGGTCGGTAATCAATTTCCGGGTGTCTTGTTCATATACTCAACCGCTCTCCAGGACATAGATTCCATTGGCCCTGGTGAAATTTGTGCCGTTTTTGGTGTCGAGTGTTCGTCTGGCGATACTTTTACTGATGGCTCTTCGAGTTTCTCCATGGTTAGTCCCGTTGCGAAGGTGATGGATCAAACTCATATTTGTATAGACCTCCATGTTTGTTCCCGAGCCTGTCATCTCATTGGCGATCAAACCTCAAGGACAAGAGACGCCTAATTTCTCGCGTGCTCTCAACCGATTCCAGAAGGAAGATCCGACGTTCAAGGTGCACATTGATCGTGAGAGCAAGGAGGTATATGTCTTTTCGTTTCCCCACCCTTGCTCTATCTTACCCGTTTGTCAGACGATTATTTCTGGGATGGGTGAACTCCACCTTGAGATATACATCGAACGGATGCGTCGTGAATACGGCGTCATTGTTTCGAGTGGTAAACCTCGCGTCGCCTACCGCGAGACAATCACGGACCGTGCCGAGTTCTACCATACACACAAGAAACAAACCGGTGGTGCTGGTCAGTTTGCCCGAGTAATCGGGTATGTGGAGCCCGTCCCGTTCGATCCAGAAAATGGGCAGGATAGGGAGTTTGTGAACACTGTCATGGGAGGGAACATCCCGCACAACTACATCCCTGCATGTGAAAAGGTGTGTTGTCATGTTCCGGTGGCGCGTCCACGAGGCGGAAACTCACTGGAGATTTGGACTGACGCCCACGTTTTACGTATTATAGGGCTGGTTCGAAGCACTCGAGAAGGGCACGCTCACGGGGAACCCGATCGTTGGTGCTCGGATGGTTCTTCAAGATGGTTCGTACCACGTCGTAGACTCTTCCGAGCTTGCCTTCCGAATCGCAACCATTGCTGCCTTCCGTGAGATCTATTCGAAGACGAAGCCAATTATCTTGGAACCGATCATGTCGGTCGAGGTCGTTGCACCGGGCGAGTTTCAGGCGGCGGTGATCGGGAGCTTGAATGCTCGGCGGGGGACGATTTTGGACAGCGAAGTACGGGACGAAGAATTTACGTGTACGGCGGAGGTACCTTTGAACGACATGTTTGGGTATTCGAGTCAGTTGAGGGGGGTAACGCAGGGCAAGGGAGAGTTTAGTATGGAGTATAGAGTGCGTTCCGTTTTGGTGTGTTTTGAAGTTGAGACTGACTGTTTCTTTTTTTTTTGGTAGACTCACTTGCCAGTGCTACCACATGTGCAGAAAGAGCTCGAGGAGGCACATAAAAAGACGATGCCTCAGGCAAAGAAGTAGATGCCGTCGATGAGCTGAGACTAGAGTTGGGAGTCGGGCATCCTTATCATTGCTCACATAGAACTTATTGCATCCACTCAATATTGTACGCACTTATCTACCATCTCATTCGTTAACACGCACCCTCTCATGATAATTGGTGGGATTGGTCAGAGACGAGCGACCCGTGTCGTTCTACAGCTTTGAGCTGGGGATCCAGCCAGCCAGCCGTTTGCTCACTCACTGCGCACACTCAATATTTTCAGACTCTTCTCCAGAAGAACCATCATCTTTCAGAACCGAACGCCCCCTTCGCAAGTTCGCCCTGCACATCTCCCATTGCAACTACTACAGGAACACGGCCTGTCATCGGTATCTTGGCAATGTTACTTCATTTACGGGTACAATGTCAGTTTTACAGGTTGCTGACAGCATGCATATGGGGCCCCAAGACTCAGAACCAAGCAACCCGATTTTGCCCGTGCCTCATCTGATACATGGGCTCAGGAGCGTCCTGTCTGACCCGAAAGAGAGCGGCAACGTGGGCCGACCCCGTACACTGCCCGTTGGGTATCACACTCTTCCTTTGAAGCCGCGGTGTGGTTGTCTCTCCTCCCTCGCCGTCACTAATTGATTCGTAGTCCCGTTAGTAGCATGTGGCCCTGGCAAAAACGCGTTCCGTTGCTACTGATCCGAGATGAAACACCGAGGGAAAGAAACAAAAAAAAACTGTGATCGCAATGGAATGGAAGCTGATCACAAGAAAGAAAGACTAGTATGACACATACACATATTCAGCAAAACATCAGCAAATTTATGCTCATCGGAGTCATCGACGTAGGTTGGGTTTTTGGAATTTCAGGAGTTATAGTAATGTGGCACTGTGCACGTCGCTCTCGGAGTCAGACGTGTGGCTAGTATGTATGTGCGTAGGTTATGCGCCGATCGGACGTAACGCAGAGGATAACATGAGTGGGGTGTGCCACGAAGACTCCCAAGGTGCGATCTCACCGTGACGGCTCTGCATACAATCGTGCTGAAATTGGTCAAATGTTAGTCTGGCACTAACGGGAACGTATGGGGTAGGAAAAATAATGGGAGGTGACTTTACAGTAATCGGTCACGGAGGGATGTGAGCATACCTGTGACACCAGTAATTCCCCTAATATCTCTGCAGGTCAGCGATTGAGGTTCGAGTACCGAGGATCGCTCCCAACATCAAGAGAAATTCGGATCCTACCCTTTTTCGACACTCTGGCAAGGTCTAAATTGACCGGTTGCGACATCCGAACTCCGACTAACAAACGTGGGTTCACATTCTTTACTTCCCCGGGCCAGGGACCCCAGCAACAGGCTCAAACCTCGATCGATTCGTCATATCCGGTTTTGCTGCAAACACATTTTCACATCCCTGCACACCTCCTGTGAATGTCTTCAGCAGAGAATCCGAGACAGGCTCACGTGTACTCTCTGGTACCATGATTTTCTTCAGTATAGAATATCAGATGCACAATCGGTTGCACGTCTTCAGCCTTGACGCCCTGCCGCTTGTTAGACTCGGAAATGGAGCCTAATTGTTGTTCCCAGGCCCAAGGACTTTACCCTGACACACTGGCAATCGCCATATGGTCGTAGCTACAAGCGACCGAAGTTCGGACGAGCGGACGATCCATGTCAATGCATGATGCTGCGCACATCCAATAGCTTCCCACGACCATGACTACTACGAGGCAGGAACAGCGATTGACACCATCCGGATGATACTACTATATTCGTCTGGCAATTCCCTCGAGGCGTTCTACAGATTTTGACACTCTGCCTGCCGAAACCATGGACACTCGCGAGTTGGCATGCAGGATTCACCTTCGATCATCCAAGAGTGCAACCTTAGGCACTTTTGGGGAGCTTATCTGACAGGTAGCGCGTGATCTGTTTGACGCAAATCGTTACTTCGTGTGCAAGGTTTTTGGCGCCATGGGTTGCTGTTTTAAAGGTGGCCAGGTCAACGCTAAACTCCACCAAGTACTCCCGACCCTCCTTTGTGACATTCATTTTTCTAGAATGCGCTTCACTCTCGCGACGTCCATTGTCGCACTGGCTGTTTTGACCGCCGCAGCCCCTCAGCCCGCTAGGCAGAGGATCGGCATGCCCATCCCAATCACCAAACACTCTGGGCTGCTGAACGCGGACAAGAGCGTTGATATTGATGCGCTCAATTCTCATGTTGCATCAGTCAAGGCGTATGTTCTATGTGCCGTTACATCGCATTCACTCATGCTTCGTTTTAAGCAAGATTCTTCGCGGCTTCATTCATTTTAAGCAGAACACAGGGTCGACGCACCCTGCTGCTCTGAATGGGACCCCAAAACGAGGGGCTGGCGAACCCCTGACTGATACCAGCAGTGCGCTCTGGTATGGCACCCTTTCAGTCGGTACTCCTGCTCAGTCCTTCACTGGTGGGTTTTCCTCGCACTCCTGATGAATGACTGCCCTAACCTCGCCGCTTACAGTCGATTTCGACACCGGTTCTTGGTGGGTATTTATTTAAGCATATGCGAAACCTTGTTCAATCCCACGACAGCGACCTCTTCGTGCCGGTGTCTACCTGTGGTTCGACTTGCAGTGGTCATGCTCTCTGGGATCCTACTTCTTCTTCAACTTCGCAAGTCGTGGGTGAGACATTTAGCCTCGAGTATGGAGATGGATCCACTGTCTCAGGTGAACAATACACTGATACCGTGTCCATTGCTGGCTTCACCGTATGTACTTTGTAGCTTATCAGCGTGATCATTCCTGACAGCCAAGAAGGCGACCACTCAGACTCTTGGCGCTGCAACGACGTATTCTTCTGGGTTCCAAAGCTCTGCGTTCCCTGCAGACGGTTTGATGGGAATGGCGTTCCAGTCTCTCTCGGCCTACGACGCTAGCCCCCTCTTCCAGACCCTCGTCTCTGAAGGGCAGGTGACTGATCCAGTATTTTCGTTCAAGCTCTCGTCTTCTGGAGCCGAGTTATACATTGGTGGAGCCAACTCTGGATTATACACTGGTGGCTTCACCTATACCCCTGTAACGCAGCAGGTCAGCCGAAGTGTCGGGTGCACATACATGGACATATACTAACATTGACCAATCAGGGTTTCTGGCAGGTCACCATGGACAATGTTCAGGGTAACGGCGAGGCCATTCTGAGCAATGTCGATGCCATCATTGACACTGGTACCACCCTCATCGTTGGTGCTCCCTCACAGGTTTCAACGCTGTACAGTGCCCTTGGTGCTAAGACTGCACCGAGCAGATTCGGCGACGGTTACTATACCTGTGAGTTTGGACCTTGCTGCGTATTCTCTGGCTCCATTGACAGTCTTTAGTCCCATGCGATTCTTTCCCGACCATTAGCCTTAGCTTCGGCGGAAAGGTGTTCCCGATCTCTGCTTCAGCTCTCAACCGCGGACCGGTTTCGTTTGGCTCGTCTGACTGCCTCAGTAGCATTGTCGGCCAAGACGTGGGTTATTGTGAGTTTTCCCCTTTAGTATTTCCTGCTTTATACCATGCTGATCACCGAACACTCCCACCCGATGACCAGCATTCTGGATTGTCGGGGATGTTTTCCTCTCGGGCGTCTATACCACGTTCGATTTCGGGAACTCGCAAGTCGGGTTTGCGCAGCTCGCTTGAGTGCCACAAGGCGTACCGAGGTTTGATGATATCACCCTTTGTTGTGTGTTATTGTCCAATTCTTGTTTGTGGGCGCGTAATATTCGTGGGGTTGATATTTGTGAGACGTGCAATGTGCATGTCTTGTTCCACTTGTTGGCGAACAGCCCGTAGAGACTAGGCCAACCACGTTCATTACGTTCTACCTTTTTGACACCGTCGTGTTTACTTGCGCATCGGGCTGGTAACCTACCGCTTCCCTCCAGTATCCTACATACTCGACCGGAGGTATTTACCTCTTCTATCGAGGTCTCGCGCTTTCACACCATTCTGCCGAATGTGGCGACCGAAACTTGGACTGGCTGCCCTCGAGTGGTTGCTCAACAAAAAAAAAAGACGGATGAGGAAAAATTGGAGTTGGGGCGTTCGACCGTCCCTTGATCCAAGACACTACATACATGACTGAGGCATGATAACACAATTAGGCTAAAAATTCAAAGCCAGCATACACGAGCAATTCGCCGTCGATCACCCACTGCCAACGCCGACACTCCAAAGACAGAAAAATCAAACCAATAGTACCCACCCAGCGTGGCCAGCGGCACATCACCGGCCGACCATCGGTCCACGAAGAGGGATCCAAGAAATAAACCCAGGCTGAGAGAACAACGTATAACGAGTATAACGAGCGTACCAACAAGGCCACGAGCGGATTCGATGAAATGACAACACGAGCAACTCAAGTACAACGAGATGCTTGCGAGAGCGGAAACAACAAGTATTTGTAGTTCAAGGCACGGCGCACGCACATTCTGGAATGCCCACCAAAGCAACGAGCAAAGGAAAGTGATGGGCAGGGGAAGCGAACTGCAAAGTGCAAGCATCGTGTACTGATAGTGTCAATCGTCACAATACGTCCAGTACGTGCACACTGTTTATCAGCTTGTTCAACATCGTTGGTGTGATCTCTTCTATCTGAGCCGTGATCAAGCTCTCCGTAGCGACCCTCCGATACGCTGCTACATTCACGAGGTGAGGCGTGAGCGACAGCGCACCGAACGGTCTCCTCAGTCGAGCAATGAATTGCAGGGAACGAGTCTGAGTTTCTGTCGGCGATAACGATGAAGGGGGTCGGAGAGACGCTG